>JAOPUL010003389.1:7422926-7434588 GCA_027564515.1 Octopus rubescens | reverse complement strand
TTAGGAAGGGCATCCAGCTGTAGAAACCAAGCCAAAAATAGACTGGAGTCTGGTGCAGCTCCCCAGCTTGCCAGTCAGACCATCTAACCCATGCCAGCATGGAAAACAGATGTTAAAATGATGATGATGATGATATCATCATCATTATTTGACGGCCATCTTCCATGCTGGCATGTGTTGGAGCTGGTAAGCCAGAAGACTGCACCAAGTTCCATTGTCTACTTTAGTATGGTTTCTACAACTGAATGCTTTTCCTAACACCAACCACTTTACAGAGTGGACTATGTATGTATGTATTGTTTGTGTGTGTGTGTGTGTGTGTGTGTGTACATAAGTAGGTATGTATATGGGTATGTCTAGGTAGGTAGGTTTGTTGGTATTGGTGTGGTTGTGTGGTCAAGAAGTTTGCTTCACAACCTCATCAGTGAACTTGATTGACGAAAACTGTAGAAAGTATGTCATGGTTGCATGCATGCATGTTCCAATTGCATGACCTAACTTGTCACCAGCTGAGTGAAATAATGATGATATTTACATTCCTTAATGAGGCACAGGCGTGTTCAGGGTTCAGTCCCACTGCATGGCACCTTGGGCAAGTGTCTTCTACTATAGCCTCAGGCCAGCACGGAAAACAGACGTTAAATGATGATGATGATGATGATGATTTACATTCCTTAATGATATTAAAACCAGTCAGTCACTCTGCACTTTTGAATACCTGTGGAATAAAAAGAATAAATTCTTTACTTGTAGAAGAGGTTAGGATTGAAAAACAGGAATAGTGTCCAACCATAAAATTTTGTCTCATATAAGTCCCTGTTCAACTCATGCTAGCATGAAAAAAAAACAGATGTTCAACAAACAAACAAATATATATCTTGTTCTATATTTTTGAGACGAGGAATTATGTAGTCCACACTGTGATGTGGTTGGTGTTAGGAAGGGCATCCAGCTGTAAAATCCTGCCAAAACAAAACCACAGGAGTCTGGTGCAGGCTCCGGCTTTGCTAGCTCCTGTGGTACCGTCCCCCCATGCTAGCATGGAAAACGGACGTTAAATGATGATGATGACATTAAATGATGATGATGATGATGATGATTATATACATTATATACATTGGATGGATATGTGTCCTCATCTTGTATTGTTGTTAACCCTAAAATTCACTCCATAATTGCCCACGGGCATATAGCAGAGTGGTTAAGAGCGTGGGCTACTAACTCCAAGATTCCGAGTTCAATTTCAAGCAGTGACCTAAACAAATAATAATAACACCACCAGGACACCTGATAAAGACGGGAGAGTAGATCAGCCGAAACGTCGTGTTAACAACAATACAAGATGAGGACACATCCAGCCAATGTATATAATGTAAATATATATCTATATGTATATTTAATTGTATAGATCCCCTTAGAAATGCAAAGATGTTTGGTAGAAAATTGCTGCATAATTCAATGTACTCCTATTGAATATTTTCTATATTATATCATTAAAAATTTAGTATTACCTTTGCTTATAGGTGTGACCTTGATAAAACCTGAAGAATTAAAGTTTCCTGCTACTATGACTGATATTGAATATGATACATGGATGTTGAGGTAATTATTTGTTTAATTATTTATTATTTTGCTTTTATGGTTTAAAAAAAAAAGAGGCTATCCAAGACTGGCAAGAGGAAAGGATGTAATAATCCTCAGACTGAAGTCCCGGCCCAAATTCTTGTAACAGAGTGAACTCTGTTACAAGACACTAGCAAATCAGGCAGGGCTGGATTTATTTGGGGGGGGGGGGGCGAAGGGAGCAAATGCCCCAGGCCACCCTTGATATTGGGGGCCCCCTGCTATGAAGGGCATGGAGCACTCAATACAGAGAAGCCCCCACCTCCCAGCAATCTTGCATGAAGAGGCTCCCTTTCAATATACAAACATATCTTGATGTCTTAAAAAGATGTCATAGATTCTCTTTTATGATAAATAACCATAGATTTCTCCATGTTACTGACCCCAATAATTTTCCAAGATTTTAATTCTTTTGTTTGAGCAACCCCACCCCACCCGAACTTGAAGTGCCCCAGGCCCCCCATAGTTTAAATCTGGTCCTGAAACCAGGTGATGGTGTTAAACTGTGCCAGGACTGATTAAGTCTACCACACAATTTTATAACAGGCTCTCTCACTTCTCCCTCACCAACACTGCTGTTCTGCTATATTCTGCTATTTTGGACAAATTGATGCCAGTTAGTATTGCATCATCACTTATCCATTATTTCTAACCAACATACTAACTCTTCAAACCTTTCTTGAAGTCTTTGTCACTTCCATATCAAACCTTCACACATCTACCTCCATCAGATGTTCTGACTACTGCCTCAACATGGCTATTCTCTGCATATTTTATTCTCTCCCTATTCCTATGCCTTGCCTAGAAATATTGGCATTCGTAAATCTCCATACCTAAGTCTGAAGATTCATGATTTATATATATATATAAACTATAAATAAAAGTCACAAGGTATGAGAGGGGAATATATATCTATTTAACCACATGACATACTTAGGGTTATGGATGTTTCCCAACCTTCATGTAGTATTAAATTTCAGAGTTGAATTGTTAGTGTAACCTTGTGATCTGATGAGCTAGCTTTCTTTATTTGCATTGATTTGTGAATATACAATTGCATTATATGATGCCGAGCATGCATATTAATGCAACCATGTAAACATAATTCTTTTGACACTGAAATTAAATACTGCATGAAGAAGGTTGTGAAATGGCCATAATCCAAAAAATGTCACATGGTTAAATAAATATATGTTTACCTGATACTTCCTGACTTTTATGGTTTATATTCTCCTCATGAAATAATTACATCAATCAGGTTTTCTGGATTTCATCTGCATGGACACTCTACATTACGCTTCTCTGTATTGGATTATTATGTGGTCTGATAGCCAAAAGGAGACTTCTGTGAGAGCCACATGATTCTTTGAAGAATTCACATCTTATACTACTCATTTATGTATATCTTAGAAACAAGGAGGGGCTGGACCGCTGACAGCAAAGTTCTTGTCATCGTTGGCGTCTCGCCTAACCAAAATGACAGATGATGCCCGTGAGGGTGCTTGGCTGTTCCAGCATCTTAGCCTCACCATCGCCTGTGGTAATGCCGCGAGCGTGCTAGCTTGCTTCAGTAGGTTCTGCTGAATCTTGCCGTGCGAGATCAATTGAGGTACCTGGTGTTAAATTGATGCTTTTTCTTTTGTTTGTTTTTCTTTCTTTCTTTTTCTTTATTTCTTTGCATGTTTCTATGTTATATATGAAAACTTCCACACAATGTCAAATAAAGTATATATATATGGAGGTGCAAACTTATTGTAAAAAATCAAAAAAGTAAAAAAGAAAGAGAAAGGTGCAAGATATTTAGATTTTTATGAATTTTTTGAGAATGATGCAATATGCTTGTTTGAAATGTTGATTTGATATACATTTTTCCTTCAGAGTTATATCTTGGAATATTTCAGTTACCTTTCTTTCTTTTTTTTTCTCCATGTTAGAAATGTAGATAATAATTCAATAAGTTGAGTTCAAAAATAATTCTAAATAAATAACTAAAGCATTATTTAGTTACCAATGTTAAAAAATCATTATTACTTATATAAATTTGTTTAGCTTATTCATATTTGCTTGTTTTGCATAAATGAGAAAATAGTTTATTTATCTCATGACGAAAAATATAATTAGTTCACGGTGACCCATTTATCAACAATTTGTAAATAAACATTTTCTATGTAATATATTTTTATTAACAGTCATTTCTTTTATAAAATACATTGATTTATATATTAACATCTCAAATTCATGATAAATTTTCAACAATCTAATTTTGTATGCTTAACATTTTAATCAGATAATAAGACATAGTGTTCTTAGCTTTTTTCATATCATTGTAGACTAGTGACATTGATTTGGCTGAATTTCAGCTGGAATTTTGAATTTAAAAAATTAAAAAGTCTAAGAAAAATTTCAACAAATTACTAATTTAATAATGTTTTTTTTTTTCTCTTATTTCATTATATTATTTAAAATATTAAATATAACTCGATTTTTTCATGTATGTGAACAACAACAATTCTAAGCCTTCAACTATTAAAAAGTCTAAGGAAAATTTCAACAAATTACTAATTTAATGGGGGTTTTTTTTCTCTTATTTCATTATATTATTTAAAATATTAAATAAAACATGATTTTTCATATATGTGAACAACAACAATTCTAAGGCTTCCAACTAAAGCAGGGTTATCTTTATGGACCCAGTGAGAGAGAGTTTTCACGTCATACTCATTCATCATGATTACTTTTTTTTTTTTTTTGAGGCTTTGTTTTATGGCTAGATGTCATTCCTGGTGAAATCCTTCCTTTTTTGTCAAGAATTAGAATATTATACATACTGTCAGTTAAGAGACTAAACATATTTAATGACATAAACCATTATTTATGGAATTTAACCCTTTAGGCTTCAGATTACTCTATCAAATGTAATGCTTATTTATTCACATTGTTTTCAATTAATCATGTATTATCTTCTAGTTTCAAGATTTTGATGATGTGATTGCTTATTTTTAGAATGACATTGTAGGACATGTGTAAGAGGCCACACCTGGTCAGTTTGAACATAAAACAGGCAAAATATTTAGGCCGGATATGGCCGGGTTAAATGACGTTTCTTTTGTTCTGTCTTTATCTAAACCTTTATCTTAAGTGCAGTCAGCTTCTGGTTCATTTTTTGTTTCCTCATACATTGGGAAACATTTTTTGTTTCCTTTTTACTCTGTAATCTATTTTCCTCTGCTTGCTTTTATTTTTCTAGTCTCACTGTCATGACTTTGTATCATTTTATCATTGTATCAAACCCTGTTTTCCATGTATGCTGGGTAGATATTTGGAACACAGTGAGCAATTTTCTAGTTTTTTTTTCTACGTAAGCTCCAGGAATGGGTAGTGTATTTATACCTATTTTCTTATTTGTGGCATTGAGTCCCGTTTTTAATATTAGTCTGAATTTTCTGTTATATTTTTTTCTGATTTTTCTCCTTTATTTCATTGTTGTGTTTATCAGTTTCCTCAACTTTGAAATATTTGCATGACTGGTCTTGTCTAATTCTTTGATTTTGAATTCTGTCTTAATTTATTTAATGCTCTCACTTCTAGTTAATTTACCTCTCTTTTATAATCATGTAATTATGGCACATTTATCTAAACCTTACACTCATATCTTGTCTGAATTCATGAATAATTTCCATAATTCCTCCATTGAAAATAGTTTTCAGTCACCAATATAAGGCAAATGGTTTATAATTAGTTCATAGAATTATTGTTGTAGGTGTTGCTGTTTAGTTCCAGATTGGCACAGGTTGAACAGACATATTTTCAAAGGCATTGCAGCCATGACCATCCTGTGTTTTGGAGGTGGATATGTACAAAACATTATTCAGTTTATCCTTTCTTATGATGATAGGGTGTCATTTTAAAAGGAAATTTGGCTACTATTTCTAGCATTTTCAGTGACCCCCATAGAGACATTTATGATCATTGGTGTTTTAACTCAGAAAATGTGTTAATAGAGTCCAAGCTGGGAAGAAAGAGTAGTAGAAGAGATAAGGAATCTGTTCAAAAGATTCCTCTTCTTATGAGTATAGAGATGTTCTTCATCATTTCCTCTTTGTCCTGCAGTGATACACTTGTTCCAGTTTTGACATAGCAGCGCTGCATTCTTTGCTTGATATGTTTCCAATAACCAAAAGTGTGATGTGCTACCAAATATTATTTTGGTAATCGAACCATGTCAAACTAGGATTGCTTTTCTTCTCTCTTCACTGACTACAATAAATACCCGGTTCACTTGTCACTGCTCTTTACAATCACTTGTTCCTTTCCAGCATATTTTCTGCTTCTTGAGAAAGATGGTATTACTTTCTGGATGACTAGATAGCCTATTACTGGGTATATACGTAAAGGAGTCGTATACAGTCAGAAAGCAAGCTATTAGTCTGTAGTTTCAGGGGTCTCTGGTCATCATCATCATCATCATCATCATCCTTTAACGTCTATTTTCCATGCTGGCATGGGTTGGACGGTTTGACTGGAGCCAGCAAGCCTGGGTGGGCTGCACCTGTTCCAGCCTGGTTTGGCTTGGTTTCTACGGCTGGATGCCCTTCCTAACGCCAACCACATTACAGTATGTGCTGGGTGCTTTTAACGTATTTTTGTTTTCAAAATCAATTTTATATTCCCTCTTTTAGTAACTATTCAACCGTTAATTTTACTCTGTTTATTAATTCATTGAATGATTTTGCTACATATTCAAGAATACTGATTTAGGTTTTCTCAGGCCTGAATTGGAGAGTTTTAGCAATTATGGTTTCTTCTGATTTCCTTCTCATTCATTGTGCTCTTTGATAATGTTCCATGTTTCTGTTCCATATCCCTCCTTTAACTCAAGCACTCTTTCAACCTGATGATCATACCAAGTACTTCCAACTTCAAATCCTCATTTCTGACAAAGCTTATTATTATTATTATTATTATTAATATGAAGGTGTCGCACAGTACCCAATATTGTGATGTTGTAGCTAATACTGTGTGTACCGGGGGGTACCGTCTGTCAAGTCATAACAAGGACCTCAGGCAGACAGTACTTTACGCAGTAAAGCCGATTTTTGCAATACATCAAAATTGTAGGGTATTTCTAACGTGTCCAGATGCTTCTTCAGGTTTGGTGGTATTAACCCAATGCTCCAATGACAACAGGGACAACCTTTATGCTTGACTCTCGCAGCTGCCACATCCTGGCGATCTCAATTTTCAGGTCTCCATATTTGTCGACCTTTTCTCTTTCTTTCATGATGATATTTTGATCTCCTTGCAGTGCTACGTCGATTATTAGGCACGTTTTGTTGTCACTCCTAAAAGTCACTATATCTGGTCTTTCCCATTTTCGTCCATTACCTTTTGCAGCGTATGTTGGTACCAAGAGCCCGTTACTTCTTATCCATACTTCCGTGATAGTAGCCAGTACAGGTTTCGGGCTACCTTGTCGTGTTTGCGCTTGAACTCCTTCTTTGCAAGACTTTCACAGGCACTAACAATGTGAGCCACGCTTTCTACCTTTTATCCACACATTCTGCAGAGTTTCGTTGTACTTGTGCGGTAAATAACTCTTTTCACTGAGTTGGAATTCAACGTCTGGTCCTGAGCAGCGATGATTAGGCTTTCGGTCGTCTTTATTAGGACACCTTTGCTGAGCCACCACCATGATGCTTTCTGGTCTTTTGAGTTGTTAATTTCACGGTGGAACTGACCATGTAATTTCATGCGGCGTAGTGTTTCTTCTCTCTCGCTGGCTATCCGTGAACGGAATCCAATATATGACACCCTAGTCATAACATCAACTTGAACTTCTTACCTGCTACCTCTTGAGGTCTCTGGGTGAGACTTGGACTCAACCTGTATAAATACAAAGCAAAAGTCAAACATAAAATAATAATATAAACAATCCTTTCTATACTGGGCACAAGGCCTGAAATTTTCGGGGATGGGGATAGTCGATTCAATCGACACCAGTACTAAACTGGTACTTATTTTATCGACCCTGAAAAGATGAAAGGCAAAGTCGACCTCGGTGGCATTTGAACTCAGAATGTAAAACCAGAAGAAATTCCGCTAATCATTTCGTACGGCGTGCTAACGATTTTACAAGCTTACCGACAAAGCAAAATAATAATAAGAGGAAGAAAAAGAACAACAACAACAACAACAACAACAACAACTCCTTTACTAGCTGATTAATGGGCTCGAAAATCTAAAATAATATGAACCTTTATTTTGCGGTTAAACATAAATAAGGACTTCGTTAGACTGTGAAAAGCACGAGGAGAGGTGGTGGGTAAAACACATTATACAATATATGGAAGAACGCATTATGAATTTCAAAAGTACATCCACACACCTACACTTATATACACTTATACACACGTACATATACACATGCACATACATATATATGTGCAAGCATACAAACATATTTTTACGTATATAAGGGGAAAAATAATATAATGTGCACAGTATTTCTAAGAAGTTATAATTTAAAGAAATAACGCGAAATATTTTCTGGTTAGATTGTGTTACGTTACTCCAAGACCCTATTTATTTGACTATTTTTCTAATTCTGTTTGAGTGTGACTTAAAGCCCCAGTAAGTCATTTGATATTTGAAAAGACCATCATCTTAAGAATATTCTCTTATAAGTTCCGTAGAATGTCTTGATTTTACATTAACAAGTAATACATCATTGGAAAATTTGTTTATGGTTTGAAACCAATTGTTGTTGTATTATTCTAAGTGCTAGGAGTGTCCATGACACCAGCGATCCGTAATATTTTTCTAATAAGTACCTTGTTTGATTTCTAAGAAAGGAGAATGTAGGGTTCCATCTTCATTCTCGTTATCTTCTGCGGTTGTTCCCCTGAGGAAAGATATCGACGCCGTTTGGAAGGAATTGCTATTAACAAAACCAACTATCTAATTAAGATTTCTGTGAGATAATGCTGGACGTAGGAATTGAACAAACACCAGGAAAGACCAACTAAGAATTATGATAACCAACAGACTAAAGCTAATCTGATGACAACCATTTCCCAACGAAACTGGAGAATGCAGCTATTTGGAAGGAACCAGGAGACAACAACTCTTGCATTAAAGAGAAAAGCAAGTGAGAAGAAAAGAAATTCTATATCAACAAACTTGTTGACGATCAGAGATATTCTAAAGACAGGAGCATGAGCTGGAAGAGCAGAAAATATATAAACAGTGAACAGTGTGGTTGATAAGGTTCCATATAAATATATTAGACGTACCAATGCATTGATGTTATTGGGTGTTAATAGAGTTGAAAATGATTTGCCAGAGAAGAAAGAATAAAATGATAGATCAGAAGGTACATTGGCAGGAAATGTGGATGTTAATGAGTGTAATTTTCTTAAGAATGCTACATTAAATTGGAAAATATTAGGCGTCAGGTAAATTATAGGAAATGTATCAGGTAAAATAAAATTGGAACCAACATCAAAGAGCGAGGCAAGAGAGTAAAGGAAAATATCGCCTTTAATAGGAAGTACTAATAAAAACAAAATGACCTGTTTTCAATCTCTATACCTATATGTTCACCGTGTTTCTGCGATGTTTCCGTCTATTAAATTAACTCAGAAGCCTTAATCAGCCTGGAGATTATGGTAGAAAAGACTTGGCAATTTTCAGAACAGTGGAACTTAAAGTTGAACAAAGTGGCTTCGAAACAGATTTATTGACGCTCAGTCCATATAAAATGTGTTTATATGTATGTGTATATGCGTGTGATTAAACACGCGCGCACAGATGAATAGAAAGATAACGTTTCCAGAGATAAACAGATGTGTTTATCAATCACGTATGACATTTCAGTTCAAGCATCGTCAGTTTTCAGGCGACCGTCTTTTCTCTAACACTCAACAATTCTCACAAATAGCACCTCAAGATGTCTGTGTTTGAACCTACAAACCTATGTTTCTCACACGATCAGGTGTATATGGCAAGAACCGAAATAGGAGAACAAGAAATGTTGTCAATATCAGAGTTCTTGAAGTTGTAAGAATTGCATTAAATTTTTCTCTTTTATATCAATTTAAAATTAGCAGAAAACATGTAATTTAAACAAAAAATAAAGATACATTATTTCTAAGTTATAACAATATAATTATCTCTAAACACACTCAAAATCTTCACACTTTATAGAAGCTTGATAAAATTCAATTTTAGTACGTATTTGCATTAAAATGGAATATATGCAAATATAATTTCATACAAACATATCAAATATCACTATAGGTTGTTTAAAATACAAAGAAACACTTTCTATAGTTCAAGTCTCGAGCAACGCCCGTTAGTTCTGCTAGAATAAAGTATTTTTTCTCTCATCAAATACTTATTATTTAACAATTCTAAGATTATGTAGCTAACACCAATATCATATTTTAGCTTTTATCCGTTACTTGTGTCAGTCATTCGACTGCGGCCAAGCTAGGGCACCACGATGAAGGATGTTTAGACTAATGAATCGACCCCCGTACTTTGTAAACCTGGTACTTATTCTGCCTGACTCTTTTGCCGAACTGCTAAATTACGGTGACATAATCACACCAACACCGGTTTTCAAGTGGGAGTGAGGTGCCAGCACAGGCACAAACTCACGCAGACACACATACATTTTATACGGTGGACTTCTTTCAGTTTCCGTCTATCAAATCCACTCACAAGGCTTTGGTCGGTTCGAGATTATAGTATAAAACACTTACGCAAGGTTTCACCCAGTGGGACTGAACCCGGGACCATGTGATTGGGAAACAGGCTTCTTACCACACAGCCACACCTGCCACTATGAATTATCATTTCAAAATTGTGGAAGCGAAATCAATAACTTTCTAAAAACGTTCTTTTGCTGGTTCTATATTGGTTTCCAATGTTGGCACAGCGCCAGAAAATTTCGGGGGAGGGGGTAAGTCGATTACATCGACTCCAGAACTCTACTGGTACTTATTATTTTGACTACAAAAAGATGAAAAGTAAAATAGACTTCGGTGGAATTTGAACTCAGGACGTAAGACAAACGAAATGCCGCTAAAACTTTGCCAGGCGTCCTAACGGCTCTGCCAGCTCGCCGCCTCATTCTGTTTGTATATTGATTATTAACAAAAGCATCGTAGATAGGTGAGTAACTTTGCCAGGATATTACAAAAGCACTTTGATGTCATGGATACCTTTTGTCTATATTTCCTTTTTAGATCAAGATAATTAATTTTGAATTTAATTTATGGCAACTGGATTAGCTTAGTCTTGGTAAAAATGAATATCTATAACGAGTTATGAATTTAACTATTTTTCTTTGTATAATTCAGAATCAATACACATCTGGACTATCGATATTAATCTAATATATAACGAAAGGCGGCGAGCTGGCAGAATGGTTAGAACTCCGAACTAAATGCTTAGCGCCATTTCGTCCGTCTTGATGGTTTGGGTTCAAATTCCACCGTGGTTGATATTGCCTTTTATCTTCTCGGGATCGATAAAATAAGTTGCAGTTGATCACTGGGGTCCATATAATCGATTTAACCCTTTCATGCACAAATTATTTTCTTTAGTTATGAAAGAAATCGTTTTAGTTTTTTAGAGATGCTTAATATGAAAAATATAAAGAAGAATTCTTGAAAACTTTTTTCTACACTCTTGACATTAACAGTAAAATCAATTGGTTCCGAGGGGTCACGTGACTATAAATCCATTGTTTAAATGTGTTGTTGTACAACAACCCATGAAAGGGTTAACCCATCCCCCCAAATTGCTGACCTCGACCCAAAATTTGAAACCAATCTGTAGTAGAACAATATCAAATATAAACTAAGTCATGTACACGTATATGGAAACAGAATCATATGTTTAGTGTTCGATATATAATATTCCATTCTATACTGGGCACGAAGGCCTGGAATTTGAGGGGAGGTGAGTAGTCGATTTTATCGACCCCAGTTCGTAACTGGTACTCACTTTATCGACCCCGGAAGGATGAAAG
>JAOPUL010003389.1:7248729-7265218 GCA_027564515.1 Octopus rubescens | reverse complement strand
GTCCTCATCCATACATATCACATGACCATACCAGTGCAGTCTTCTCTCTTGCACACCACATCCAATGCCTTGTATACCCAATTTGTTTCTCAAATCATTTACCCTCTGTCGTACATGCATACTGACATTACCCATCCAGCAGAACATGCTGGCTTCATTTCTTTCAAGCTTTCACATCTCCTCAGTGGTCACAGCCCATATCTCACTGTCACAGTCTGAGAATATTAGAACTTCCACTTAGTAGTCTCCAAACCATATCCACCTCTAATATTCATCCTGTTTTATGTTCAAACCAGCCAGCTCCAACCTCTCGTGCCTAACCTGTGTCATTCTAAAGATAAAGACACATCGTTGAAATCTCAAAACTACCAGATAATGCATGATTAATTTAAAATAATGTGATTAAATAAGCAAGACACCTGACTAATCTGAATGCTAAAAGGTTAAATAACTTCATAATAACAAAACAAAAACAAACTGGGAGTCGGAAGGACATCAGTCTAGCTATAAAAACAATTGTACCGACAAATATAATCCCCCATTCCACCACAAGCTGTTGAGGAAGATTTAGCTACTATTTCCAGCATGTTCACACAACTATGTACAGCAGTGGCTCTCCATTTTTTTGACTTGATGACAAGTTGGAGATGAAGAAATTACTGGTACATTTCACATAGAGAAATTTAATAGGGTGGGGGGTGGGGGTGATGCTTTCAAGTTAAAAATTGATGGAAAAATATTGGTTTCAAATTTTAGCACAAGGCCAGCAAGTTTAGGAACAGGGTGTAAGTCGATTACATCGACCCCAGTATTCAACTGGTACTTATTTTATCGGCCCCGAAAGGATGAAAGGCAAAGTCAACCTCGACGGAATTTAAGGGAAAAAATATTAAAATAAATCATTGCTTACCTTGTTTTATTTTATACTACTTGTTTAGCATGTTTGTTTAATGCCTGTTTTTCCATGCTAGTATGGTTAGGGAATGTAGAATTTGTGGCAGGATTTTTACAGCCAGATCTTCTTCCTGTCAGGAACCCTTACCTTAACCCTTTTGGTACCGTATTTCTGTTGAACTACATTGCATTTGTTTCAATTAATTTGGAAAATAATAAAGAACTTGGTAAAATATCTAAGCTGCTAATTGGAACATAAATTAACAAGGAATTTTAATGGGAGATTTTAATTTAGATCACTTATATAGAAAGTTTATATCATAGAAGCAGGGGCAGTCTTGGGCGGATTGGTATCCAATCAGCAATCATGGCACTTGGTCTATCAAATATAATTGCAAGTTCTGTACTAATTGAAGAACTTATATAATTACTAAAAATTAGAATGAATGAGTAAGTTAGTAGTCTGAAAGTTTCTTTCTATTTTTTTCCACTCGTCTGCTTCTTCCTCCTTTCTTCCTCTTCTTCCTGCTTCTTTCCTCCTCTTCTTCCTCTTCCTGCTTCTTTCTTCTTCCTGTTTCCTCCTTTCTTTCTCTTCTTCCTCTTCTTCCTGCTTCCTCTTTTTCCTTCTTTCTTCTTCTTCTATACTTTTTCATAAAATACTTTTCCTCTGAACAATTAAGACTTAGAAAATTTAATTCCTATGATAGTAACACTCCTGATGATGAGGAAATGAAAGAAGACTCTTCAGATGATGAAGAAGAAAAATCTCCAGAGGAAATTGAGAAAACTTCGTTACAAAAGGATTATGAATGGAATGAAAAAATGAGGTATGGTATTATTATTATTCTATTTAATTCTTAACTACTTTAGTAGAAACTCATTATTCATGGTGCATGTAAAAGAAGTATGGTGATGATTGGTGTTTGAAATATATACAATGTTATTTGTTGTTGGAAGAAGCATCTTAATGAATCACCTATTGATTTAATAGCAGAGACCTTATGAAACAAATGATGTGAATTGGTTCTGTATAAAACTATAAATTTAATCTTGAGCTGGATGGACTCTTGATTGAAGGGAATTGGCAAAAAGGATTTAAAAAAAAAATATGGCCAGTAGTAAATAACCATGGAGGAAAAAATTGAAGGAAGAAAAAAACAAAAAACTGTTGCAAATACTTTGTAGCTCTGTTAATACAAGTTTGACTAACACACTAAAATTAATGCTATGATTTTTCTTTTTGAAACTAGGAAAAAAAAAAGTGTTTCAATGTAATTACAACTGAAACTGGTTTTTAAAAAAATTAAAACTTTGGTTGGATTGTACCAAGATATTGTTCTTAAATTTTATATATCTAGTCAGTTAATTTAATCTTTTACTCTTTCTTTGAAGTTTGTTGAAATGTTTACTAAACCTAAACTATGAGCCATTCTTCAGTATTTTTTTTTTTATCTTCTCTTGATATGTGTTTACAAAGTAAATATTTTACAGGAAAAAACAAGCTTTTGCTTTTAATGTTACATGCTAATGATTATTTGACATTTTCATTGTTGGTTATATGTAACTTTTATATTTTCTTTCTCAGAATTTTATACAAAAAGAGTAAAGTAACCTATGGTTCAACTTCACAGTAAGTATAATACTTATGCTATCATTTAATTTATCCATAAAGTTTTAAAATCAAGATAAAGGCAGTTTATTAGTATTTTGATCTATATCAATGAAATAAGGTTGAGATTAGTAAAAATCTTTTTTAAAAAATTTAAGCTATATGAGAAAGAATGAAATTATGTGAACTTGTTCTGTATATACTGCAGAGAATGCTTAAATCAAAATTTGGTATGAAACCAATAGTAATGAAATATAGACTTTGATATTGAAGGGTAGATCATGCTTGTAAATTTTTAATTCAGATTCAGTATAACTTTTAAACATGTCTAAGGTCAAGATAACCATTTGGTGTATATGTATTATCATCATCATCATCATCATTTAACATCTGTTTTCCATGCTGGCATGGGTTTAGACGATTTGACTGGAGACTGGCAAGCAGGAGAGCTGCACCAGACTCCAGTCTGTTTTGGTATGGTTTCTACGGCCGGATGCTCTTCCTAACACCAACCATTCCAGAGAGTGTACTGGGTGCCTTTAACGTGTTACCAACATGGGTGATTTTAACGTGTCACTGGCACGAATGTTTTTAATGTGTCACCGGCACAGGTGTTTTTAACGTGTCATCGGCACGCTTGAAATAAAATCTAGCTCAATATACTGATTAAATCAGTTCACTTAAACATATTGCTTAAATTGACCCATGAATACTATATTCAGGGGTTGTTTTTTATATATTTGTCTGTAGACAAGTTCTGTGTTTGCAATAAACTGGAAACGTTAAGCAGTTATATTTTTATTATATATAGTAAATGGGTAATTTAAGTTCGTTCCAGTCATTATTCTCAACCTCTTATATTTTTAAGTACTATAAACTTTATATATTAATTTTCTTTGTTTTAGTTTTCAATGTTGAGTTTTTATACTCGCGGCGAATTTACTCAAAGGAACCTGGCATATGTCTCTGAAAGAGCTGACTTCAATCAAACACTGTATTGGAATGTTGATAATTCTCTTTTGCATAGATACTGCAAAAATCTATATTATGGTTTATAAGTATATTGGTGCAAGAACCAAACATGGCAATGTGTCTTTAGCCAAGACAGTGCTTAACAATTGAATCCATCTAAGAGGATGCTGCAATCAGCAGCATAACTTTGCAACTAACAATTATTTAATTATTAGTTTGAAGTGTTGGGTTTAATGCTTTGGAAACTAGTTTAGCATCAGACCTTAGGATATTTGTGATTCGGAAAAATAGCATTCCTGTTTTTAGTTCATATTTCTTATCTGTAAAATAATCAATTCAGCTTTAGCAGACCTAAGGGAGGAAATATTTGTTTTGGTTCTTCTATTAAATAAATATACAAACATAATTCTTACATATGTTTGGATTACAGCTGATTTCTGTTTTTGTATTCTTCAGAATAAAACCAACCAAAGCTATGTGTAACCTCAGATCTCAGGATATTTCTGCTGGAACTGCTACCACTGGCTCACATTCCAACAGTAGCCCAACATTACAAACTGATAGTTTGATTGCTTGCCAACAAAATGCAAAAGCAGATGTAACACCCATTTTGACTACTTTAGCCAATGAAATGATGGATCATTCACCCACAGCTTCTGAAAGAACTGAAGATAAAAGTCTGTGGAATGTATTAGACTTAGAGTATGTTGACACTGAACACCGTTCTTCAACTGAGGAGAATCTTTCTGATTCAGTTCAGAAATCTCAATTGGTGTCTAGTGCCCTTCATAAGACTTCACAAGAAGAGAACTTTGGGAAAGGAGAAAAATTAAACCCAAATGAATCTAGTAAAACAGTTCATGAAATTTCTGGTAATGTAAACACTAGTTCAGGATCTACATTATTATCAATCTCCAGTTCTTCACATCTATCTTCTCATGTGAATGTAACTCATGGTTCACCATTCTCTAATCAGAATACATCTCCTCAAATAAGTCCCACCATACCTTCTGTGAAGGTTAATTATTCTCAACACAGTCCAACCACACCTCTTTCCATTAAAAATCATCAACATGGCACTTCTTCATCATCACAGTCACAAGGACATACTTCAAGCAGCAAACAACCTGGCGGGGAACAACAGAAACTTCCTTCTCACATAGGAAACGTACACTCTAAATCTATTCAACAATCTTCACCTCCTGGAGTTGTTACTAGTGATTCTCAGAATTATCATGGCTATGTTGATGCTATGTCAGTAATGGTTGATCCCCAACTTCAACAGCACAATGGGCAAACTACATCTAACACAAACTCTAAACCTCAACAGGTTTCGTCCATGATAAGTTCTACATATCCTAATGTCAAATCTAAAGATTCTTCCCAATCCAATGTACAGAATAAATTGACTATAAATATGGCGAGTAAGATACTAAAAACGTCTGGCATTAAAGGAAGTAGCAAAAAAGACACAACAGCACTAGCAGCAGGTAGCTCTGAGAAATCTCAGAATTCTGATAGTAAATCTTCAGCTCAGTTCTCCAAAGATGATAGCAAGAATACATACTTGGCCGAGTTTCAACGGTATGCTGCTTCATGTTTGGTTTCTAAGAGTGGTGCACCAGCACAAAAAGGGAAAACGCAACCAAATTCAACTGCAGCTTCAAAAGCTGTCGATGAGAGATGTCAGGTACAACAGCAACAGCATAGGAATACAACAAATCAATTATCCCATTCTTTAACGACTTCCTCTGTGCACCCCACTGGTAAAATTGAAGCTGCGTCCACACAGCAACGTAATCTGCATCATACTCATTCACCGCAGCAGCAGCAACAGCAGTCCTCATTGCAGCATCAAAAACAACAACAACAGCAGCAGCAGCAGCAACAACATCAAAAACTTCATCAGCAACAAAATGTGGTCCATGGGATGTCACAAAGCATAGGTCACTCACATTCAAATAAATCTCATTTGAGCTCTCATGCTTCAAAATCTTGGCGACATCAACAACAACAACAGCAACAGTCTTCCCAGCAACACCACAATCGCCATCAACAGCAACATCAGCAGAAATCATATTCTTCACTTGTGTCAAGTAAACAATTAACATCTTCATCTCAGGTTGTGAATCCCACAAACTGTCAAAGTTCTCAACAACAACAGCAAAATCACTCTAAAATTCTTTCATCATCTCTGCAATTTCAAACAACGCAGCAGCAACAACAACAAACGTCTAGAGCCATTTCTCCGCACACAAGTACAACTTCTCTTGTCAAAGCTGAGTGTTCAAGTAAACACCAGCCTTCTTCTTCCCAGTGTCAGTCAAGTTCAGTGGTCCCTGCCACTCGACATTCCCAACCACGCCAATCATCTAATGCTGTTACAAGTTCAAGTTCTTGTAGTAAATCTGTTAGTAGTCCATCATCTTCACAAAGAACACACATTCACTCTTTGTATTCAACATCTTCTACTCATTCTACTCAGTCTCCATCATTAAAGCAGCAGCAGCAGCAGTCTAAATCTCAGTGTCTCATTTCTACGGAAAAGATTTTAACAGCATCAACAGTGACACACCCTACTTCAACTTCTCCAGGATCTATGTATACACTCCCGACAACACCAAATATTAGTAGCTCTTCTGGGACTGTCCCCACTCAACCTTCTTCCTCCTCTACACACACAGCTGCATCAGTTTCACAGCATCAACAAATTGTGGTTCGGTCCCAGCAGAATTTACATCATCAACGTACTGGGATACTGCCTATACATGTGATGGGGACTCAAGCTAAGAGTAGTAGTAGTAACAGTTGTAATACAAGTAGTGGTACTACAACAAGTACTACCGCCTCTGCCAATGCTGTATCGGTGTCCACATCTCGGGGAAAGTCCTCTGCTTTTTGTTCTTCATGGAACCTTAGTGGAAGCAATCCTCAAGTACCTGCAACTTCTGTAGCTGCTTCGACGGTAGCTTCTTCTGCTTCAGCTTCTAGCAACAGAACTTCAAGTCCTGTTTTTAACTCTACATCTTATTTACAGCAGCAGCTCAGCAGTGGTTCACATCCACAACTGAAGCAGCAACAGGTACAGCATGGATCTGTATCCAGTAATAGGGTATCTACTGCAGCAAATTTTACAAGGACTGTGTCTGGACTTAACCAGGAGAATTTACAACCTCACTCAGGAAGTATTCATCCAGCTCAAGTTAATCAAGACAATATCAGACACTCTAAAAGTGAGTGAATCAAAATGTCTTATCAGAAAGATAATGCTAATTACAAACGATTGTAGATTGCTTTCTCTGACCCTCTCCTCACATCCCGAAGAATACAAACATGTAAACAAAAACTCAAAAATAATTCAGATAAAAGACCTTTATAGGTTTTAACTGTCATATAAATATTTCTTTCCACACAATTTTACATTTTGTCTTATATGTTTTCTCTGTTAGTACTTAATCGGACTATCAGATCAAATTATTCATCAGCATAGACACTGCCATCACATTGTTCATTATTTTACAATATCACTGTTGCTGCCATTTTACTACCATTACTGTTCACTGTTTTAAATCTTGTGTCAAGATAAATTTACACATTTACCCCCCTTTTTAGTTTTTATTCATATAGCAGATCGTTTACTTTCCCCATACGTACAACATTTTAAAGCTGGGAATCATCGAGTAGATCTCTGATTATTTCTGTACCCACCAACACCTCGTGTCTTTTAACTCATTTCTTTTTCTCACGGTGCAGCATTAAACAAAACTTTTCCTTGAGTACTGTTTTGGTTGGTGACTTTTACATGTAGACTTGAGTGTCTCTCAGCTCCCGTATTATTTGGACTTTTCCGGCCATATTAAAAAATTCAGTTTTTTTATTTATTTATTTTTCTTGTATGTTAACAAACGATACAGGTTTATATATATATATATATATATGTATATGTGTATATATATATATATATATAGGCATCAGTTTATGTGTGTGTACATATTTTAATGTACTCACATATGCTCATTAAGACATGTTCATAAGCATATATGCAGATCTACGTACGTGTAATTGTTGAATTATTTGGAAAGTTTTTTTTTTACTCATTCATGCTATCCAAATTTAAGGCATATTTTACATGTAAAATTTCTGACTAAAATTGATTTTCCCTTTTTTTTTTTTTTCTTTATCTTTTTCTGATAACTTGAAAAATGTAGATTTGCAAATAAAATCAAAAAAGTTCTGTTTGAGCACTTTTTACCAACTATTTGAAATATACATTGACTTTTGGATTTGGGAAAACTTTTAATGGGTGAAATTATATTCACCTATAGGGTATGTATATATATATATATATATATATATGTAGGTCAGGGTACATGAAGATGGTCGGAAAATAAACCAATCAAGTGTAGATAGAAATACAAAAGATGAGGATAATAGCTTGGAAACACTGAATTATAATAGTAAAATGGTTAGCTAGGTATGTTAATTTGGCAATCATTTTACAGATAGCTGTGTATAATGTTGACTTTGTATTGGTATATGGCAATCATTAACCCTTTAGCATTTAAACTGGCCATATCTGGCCCCAATATGCTATCTGTTTAATGTTCTAACCAGCCGGATCCAATGTGAATAAATAAACATTACATTTGACAGAATAATGTGAATGCTAAAGATTTAAAATATCGGTGTTCCGTTAGAATTATTTCCTTCCATTTTATTTTAGCGAGTAAAGCTGCAATAATAGCAAAATTTTAATTTAGATTGTAATATGGGGTTAGGACAGGATCTTTTAGGGTACATCTCCAACAAATTTTATTTTAATCTTTTTTTTTTTTTTTTTTTTTGTTATAATCCTAGTATGTTTTTATTTTCAGGTTTGCTAAGATGATTTATGTTTTGGAGTAATGATTTCTATACTATTTAGTAGGTATCACTGAATTTTCGAAAATATTTAAATGTAATTTCTACTGTATTTTTTTCTTGGAGTGCATCCAAAAAGAAACATTTTGATACCTCATTTGTGAAATTTGGAATTTTAGGAAATATAACAATTTGAATGGTCAGCAAAATGGTCGAAATCTTGTCTAATTGGTCTAAATGAATAATCTTGCCTAATTAGCCTAAATAGTGACCATGGTATAGCAGTTGCCTATCTTTTTTCAGGTTCTTAGAAAGAAAACATTTTTTGGGCAATTTTAAAAATATTTATGTAAAACCTATTTTGTTATGTCACAGTCAGTTTTGCAGTGTTTTCAGATATAGTTAAATCCAAAAGTACAAGCCACAGGGACTTAAGTTTTGGCACATTTGTAGATGGGATAGAAAGAACTAAATAAATCTTGAGATTTTGGGACACAACACCATTTCAATAAAATTTTAATGGACTATTATAAATGGCAGTTTCCAATCAGGACAGCCACAGTTGGATTTTCTCTGTTTTGACGGGGATTTTTCCAATTTGTTTTGCATCATAGTCTTGGAAATGATGGGGGTAAGCTTTTTTATGAAAAATTCTTTCTGAAAACTTTTTTTTTCTACTTCCACCCCCCTCCCCCTTCGGACCGATTTTGGCCAGTCTTGTTTGCACTGCACGCTTAAAAACAAATGGAGAAGCCATTTCGGTAAAAAAAAAAAAAAAATCTTTTCAACCTAAAGGTGTGATTTAAGGGAGATTTAACTATTGTTTCTAGCACATCCCACAACCACCTGATACCTTTCTCAGAATTGTTAAAAAACAAACAATGTGAAAACTAATTCCTTGCTTTAAGCATTAAAAACAAATTAATAGGCATTAACAACATCTGTAAGTTACAACAAACTCATCAGTAGGAGAGAGAGAAAAAAAAAAAGCCCAAAACAAATATTTAAACACTAGCACAAATTATTGGACTGTATTCAATATCGGGGGGGGGGGGGAAATCACATCTGCAAAATTATATTCATTCATTGCACAAAAAAATATTTATTGGCGAAATTTGACCAATATTTATTATCAAAGAAAAACGAAATTTACATGTACAAGAATACCCACTAGGTTTGCCTAGAAGCTCTCCACATGTTAAAACAGTGAGGAGGAATAAACAACATAATCAATACAACAGTTATATGCTAAATTTGAGCTCTAGAAGACTTATTAAACTCATTTTAGTGCATTTTTTTTTTTTTGTAGAAATGTTTACTTAATAATTAGTTTGTCCATTTCTTGAAATTCTGACTCAAACTGGATATTTGAAGCTTTGGATTCGCGTTCCATTTGACATTTTGCCGTGTGCGTACATGTCAGTTTGGCAAGTAGTGTCAGTATACCACCCTCTTTATTGACTTTGTGCATTTTTGCCATATCGTGGCCAGATTTAGCAAAACACTATATTGAATTTGAAAGAAATTTTAACTTTTATATTTCGTAATGATTATCTGACCTTCCCCCATCAGTTTTTATATCAGAATAATGCAAAACCATTCCTCTCCATGACTGATTTTCAACACAACTCAAAGTTATAGCGCTCCAGTGCATTGAACTAGAATGAGGGCTACCATTCAGCCATCAAAAAAAAAGGGGGGGGGACAAACTTTGTATATGCGTGAAATACCAGCAGGGGTCCCTGACATAATATGTAAATGTTGGATTTTAATTAAAAAAATATTTGTGAAGAAAATTCACATCCAGAACTTTCAAATATATAATTTTCCATGGAAAATATTTATTTTGACATGAAAATGATGAAGCAAAAAATGTGTTTTGTGTGTTCAAACTGTTCTTGTCTCCATTATATGGCGTTCTATAGTGATACCTACATTTAGTATTTGAACTAAAAATCTTCCACTTTTGTGCATAAGTGAAAACAAACAAAAAATACAATGGATCACACCATTAAAAATAGATTAAGGTGATCAATACAATGAAACAAAGTTTAGGTTGTGTGGTCTAATGAAACTAGTCTAGTAATATATTACTATATGAGAAATATAATAAACATGGTAGAAGAATACAGCTTTAGATATTTAAGTATACAATATAGTTATATACACTTCTAAATTATCTAGATTTCAACTCAAGATATTTTAAAAATGTAATTTAGGTAGATTTAATTTCTCAAATCTGTTGAAATATTGTCTTTTTTTTTTTAATTTCGTTATTCTTATTTCGTTGTTAACAAATAAATAAAAGTATAAATAAAGGATTTGTTAAAATAATAAAATAAATGAAGAAATAAAAGGCTTTATTCTTACTTTTTTTTCTTTCCTATACATATCCAAAGAATCCAAAAATATTCTTTCCATGTTAAATTTCGCTTACATTTTTTTTTTTTTTTTCAATTAGAGGTTAGATCATCCTGTGCCTTCTCTATCATTAAAATATATTTCCTTGCCTAATATCTGCTTGTATACCCCTACAGACTTTCTTATTTTTCTAGTTTCTTTCTTTGGGTCTTTTTAATAACAACTATCAGAATACAGTTTATAGAAATGAAGAATATGTCTTATTTTGCATGGGATTTTTTTTTTTTTTTTGTTTCCAGTACCAAACTGCCTTCTAATTGCATGTGTAAGACATAGAGGTGTTTGTTTTCTCAATATATGTCAGAAAAGATCTCAAAATCTCCTCTTTGGCGTGTAATTTGATTTCTGGCAGGAACCAAGGGGAAAATATCAAATATGTAATTGTATCATGGTAATTATTTTTAAGAACTTTAATTTTGAATTGAAGCTTGTTTTATATATATATATATAAAAAAAAAAATAAAATCATGTTTACCTTCATTTTGTTGTACAATTTACTTGGTCATTTTCTTGTCTCATAAGGCCCATAACTGTTATAGGCTTAAGTTTTGTCTTTAAACGATTTTTTTCTCTTCTAAATCTAATTTGCAATACAATTTTCTTTCTTTTCAATTATATTACTTTTCTGCATGGCATTTTTGTATTATTGTTAAATTTGATAATTTAATGACGTTCTTCATAGATTTGAAAATGAATGTAAATTTTCTCAGCACATTTAAAGTCATTTTAAGAGAGGTTGCTTGCCTAAAAATGAAATGTAGTGAAGGTATGTACATAGTATCAAGAAAATTATTGATGGGGGAGACTTTGTAACCAGTTTTTGACAAAGATATAGCTCTACAGAGGTTGTATGGTTTTTATGACAGTTTAAGATACTTTTTATCCATTTAAGTAGAGCATAATTTTACTTACCTATCTCAGACTCAGCACCTTAAGATACCAAATCTGAGAATCTTGCCACTGTCTCATTAACTTCTATTTATACTTTATCATATGCTTTAGTCTTGCTGTGGCAAGTGCTACATTAACTTTAGTTTGATTCCATCAGAGTTATTTAACCATCTTAGATTCCGTCAGAGTTATTTAACCTTTTAGCATTCAGATTACTTTATCAAAAGTCATGCTTATTTATTCACAGCATTTTGAATTAATCATGTATTATCTTGTAGCTTCAAGATTTCAAATCATGTCATTATTTACTTTTAGAATGATAGTAGGGTAGGTGCGAGAGGTCAGATCTGGCTGATTTGAATTTAAAACAGGTTGAATATTCAGGCCAAATATGGCCGGTTTAAATGCTAAAGGGTTAAATAACTAATAATTTTGTAGGGTTGTAGTTCTAAGAGAGGAAAACTTTTTCAAAATCTTCTTTGTAAATATAGTGCTTTATCTCCACTGATTCATAAACTGTAATATTCAAATTTTCTTGTAGGATGTATTATTTCTGGATATTTCTATAACATCATAACTATAGCTGCTCTTAATGACAAGGTTATACTTAGATTTCACATCTTCTGATGACATTTGCATCTTGCTAAGAACAGCATATTTTGGATAACCTATGTTGCTGAGACTTAGTCCATATCTAAAGCATGTATATACATTGTCATGCAGCGTACGTAGGCATATTAGTAGCTTCTTGAACTAACATCAAACTGCAAATTAAAACTTATGAGCTCGTCATTTTCTATATGGCTATGTGTTGATGTTTAGCCCAAGTACGGCTCTGATTATGCAAACCTGTGATCAAAATTACTTCAGTTACCATCTCATCATTTTAAGCTTATATAGGACTGCATTATCTAATGTCTTCTCTTTATTAATGACAATAGTGTGATTTGAAGAAGTTTTTGTTATTTACAGTAGGTCACTTTGTAGAAGGCTCTTTTACATTTTAAATATATACTTTGGTATAATGATTTTTAAGTCTTTGTAAAGTGTTGTTTGTTAACAGAAGGTATGCAATTCTACAGGTTTCCACTGGTTCCTTATTCAATTTACTTGTTTGAATTATATTTGTGTACGAACCTGGGTGCATATTTATTTCTCTGTGTGTGTAAGTTACTTCACTCGTATGCTAAAATTCCAGCTGCATTTTTTTGCTTCTCTTTTCTTTTCTGTGTTTCCTTTGCCACCTCTAATACCTTTTTCCTATTTTTCTTCCCATTTACATACACACACATATATATAATAATAAACAAAGAATTAACTCTCCAACGCAGGTTAGCTGTTAATACAGCAGTAAGAATGGGTGAAACCCAAGGAAGGTGGAAAAAATGTTCACTAGCAGCTGTTTACGTAACCTGGTTTGAGATTATTTATACATAAGCTTTATAAGCGCTAATTCAGGTGGAGAATTTGCTGCCGCAGTTTAGTTTAGATGGTTAGAACAATTGCTGGTTCTATTCCAGCAGCTGTGGTTAGCATATTTTCCACCTTCCTTGGGTTTCACCCATTCTTACTGCCATGTTTACGCCTAACCTGCATTGGACAGTTAATTCTAATTTATGTAATGAATTGTTAAATGTTTGTTTACATAACCTGGTTTGAGATTATATATATGTGTGTGTGTATTTGTAGTTTCTTACTTAATAATTCCCATTTCCTTCTTTATTTATTCTTTTGTTTCAACTCCTTGATCTAAATTATTCACATATTCCTTAACCTTATACACAGCCTTCTTTTGCATTTCTTTTTTGGTAAAAGTTGGTCCTTGGAATATTAGTTTCATCTCATGGCAGAACATTAAGTGGCGGGAAATAAATCACATATTAGGATGGTGCAAAAATAAATGCAGTTTCTTTTTTTAAACTTTTGCTTATTTGAGAATAAACTTAAACTGATTTACCATTTTTCAAGTGCCAATTTCTATCAATTGATTTATGCTAATTGTTTCTTTTCACTGCTTACTCTTGTTTATTTAGGCCATCAAATTAGACATAGAGAAAATATAAATTTGTGCAATTTTTAATGTATGAGTTCAAAAATTGCAAAGCAGTGGGAATTGCTCACTCAGTGTATGTATAGCTCAATATTGGTTCTAAAACTTATGCAGTAGAAGATAAATTTTGTGATGAGGAAGGTCATGGACAACACTTAATTGAGGGCCATTATTGAAGCAGACCCATGAAAAACAATTTGAGAGGTTTCAGAAGAATTAAAGGTCAAACATTTGACTGTTGTTCAACATTTGCATCACATTGAAAAGTTAAAAAAAGCAAATGAGTGATGCACGAACTGAACAAAATAATTACCAGTACAAAATCTTACTTAGTTCAACAAAAATGATCTTGATTACATCGTGATGTGATCAAGAATGGATTCTACATGACTGCTGATGGCATTTTGCACTGTGGCTGGACTGAGATGAAGCACTTAACCTATTTTTCATACAACTTCAGTTTGGAAAAATATTTTATCACTTTAGTGGAATCATCTACCATTCTGAATCCTAGCAAACCATCACACCAGAGATGTATTGCCAGGAAATTGACAAAGCGTACCAAGAAATGCAACATTTATAGCTAGCATTGGTCATTTGAAAGGACTAATTCTCCAATATCTGATCCCCCGTCTTGCTAATTACAAAACACTACCTCACCTAGCTTATTCTCTAGACATCTGCTTAATGGACACTTTTTAAAGTTTACTCCAAAAGAAGGTTATCGGTATTCAGGCAGAAGCTCAAAAGACTTTAAAAAAATTCAGAGTTTTAAGCTACTGAAATAGACTTTCTTTAGGTTAGAATCGTTAATTATTTTCATTAATAAAATTCCTTCTGAGCAGAAAAAATGTTGCTTTAAAGTTGGTTGTTGAAAAACTATAATTACTTTTGCACCAACCTGGTATATTAAATGTAATGCTAACTTGTTTGATCATAATAGAGTATAAAGGAGTTAAGAGAGCTGTTGCATTTAAATAACATGTTGAATAAAAGTGCAATATACAATCGTTCAGATTTGTGCTCAGAACTAGGAGCAAGGTATTTCAACTATCACTAGCCTGTCTTTAAAAATCTATCATTTTCTGGTGTATTGATCCCTTCTTATTTGTTTTTGTTATGGCCATAGTGTGATTTGAGAAACTGTGGCTGCTATTTCTAACATGTTGAAAGGCTATTTAGAGGACTCCTTAGCTTATGGTATAAGAAAATTGGGAAAGGTAGTAAGTCAGATTTTAAGATGTTGGTATTTATAGAATCCAATTATAATGTGGTGTATAGTAGATCTGCATAGTCCATGCCATCATATAAATGGATGTTAATTTATGATTAGGACATTTTAAGTCAAAAACAGTCACAGATTTTATTCAGGGGATTGTATACAGAATGTCAGCTTTATCTTTTGACAGAAACTAATCTTCAAAGTAAGATCCTCTGACTTTAATGCACATGTAGCACCCCAGCCACTCTTTGAAGGCCATATGAAAATCCTCCAAAGTGAAGTTGTCCAGGGCCCTGGTTACATCTTCCTTAGAGAACTACCAAAAGTCACAGGGAGCAAGATCTGGACTGTAGGGAGGTTGAGGGACAGTTTTAATGCTTATCTCTGTCAAGTAGTTGATTACCAGGATAGAATTGTGGACTGGTGAAGGTTCCATTGCCCTGAACAGAAGAACCTTGGCCTTTTGCAACAAAAACTCTTCCTGAACTCACTCAAAACCTCCACAAAGTACTCTGTTGAGTGTCTGGACAGAGGGTACCCAGTGGATGTAGATGATGCCCTTGCTGTTGAAATAGGGGATCATCATGAACTTTCCTTTGTCCTTCTTGGGTCTGGAAGAACCAGGATGCTTCCATTAGGCACTCTGGATCATAGTAGTAGATCCAGCTTTTGCCACTGGCCACCAGAAACTAATTACTTTTGGATTGAAGGTAATGAGCTTAACCATCTCACTGCTGTCACCAACGCATCCCTCCCTCTCTCCCTTCGCTCATCGCTGACCACCCCGAGAACAAACCTTGCTCATGTTCAAATCTTCATGAACAACACCGTGCACAGTTGCCACACCAACCCCAAATTGTATGCTTATTGTCTTTATAGACATGCGACCATAAGCATACAGTTTGTAGTTGGTATGACAACTGTACACAGAATTATTCATGAAGATTTTAAACATGCGCAAAGTTTGTTTCCAGGGTGCTCAATGACGAACAGAAGGAAAGATGCGTTGGTGACAGCAGGGAGATGGTTGAGATCATTACCTCCAGTCCAAGAGTACTCGAGACTCTGGTGACCAGTGAGAACATTCACAACATGATAGTCTACATTCAGAAAATTGCGAATTTTCTCAACCAGCTCTGATATGCTGATGTCACTCTCCCTCCAACACCGCATTGTCTCTATCATCTTTGAACCTCACCCCCCCCACCCCCCAGGTCTAAAAACTTCTGGAATGTACCTCGTAAGTTGTAGTCAATAACTTTCATTCTTTATAAAGAAAGATAATATATTTTCTCAACTGAAAAAGTGGGGGTAAAAGTGATTGTCATTAGACTTGTCTGATTATGCCATTTGCCAATCAGATCTGCAGATCTGAAAAACAGTAATTATTAACATTCTATTATTAGTGTCGGTGATAGGGCGGCGAGCTGGCAGAATCGTTACCGCGCCGGGAGAAATGCTTAGCGGCAATTTTTCCGACTTTACATTCTGAATTCAAATGCCGCCGGGGTCAACTTTGCCTTTCATCCTTCCGGTGTCGATAAAGTGAGTACCAGTTACGAACTGGGGT
>JAOPUL010003389.1:7233921-7244724 GCA_027564515.1 Octopus rubescens | reverse complement strand
TCTTTCTCTCTCTCTCTCTCTCTGTCTCTCTCTCTCTCTCTCTCTCTCTCTCTCTCTCTCTCTCTCTCTCTCTCTCTCTGATATGCTGTATTAAGTAGTATGTCCTAAAACTTTATAATCAATATTTATGAATATAATAAACAAGAATGGTTGAGGAGGGGTCAAAACAGCTTTAGAAATGCTTCTTAACCTTATGTTCTGCTACATTCTGAGTTCAAATCCCATTAAAGATTTTGCTTTTCATTTCTTGAGAGTCTATATAACTATACAGGCCTCATTCTCCCTTACAAGTATTACCTTGCATTTAAGTAATTGAGCATTAAAATGAATTGCAAGTATCAGTAGAGATTTATGAGGAATTACAGGTATTGCTCTAAAATGTTTGTAGTATATAGTTATGATTATCCTACTTCTGAGTTCAAATCCCATCAGAGTAAATTATACTTTTGCATTTATAAATGTTCATTGTTATTGAAAACGGAATATATTCAAACTTTAATTTGACCCCTACACTTCTTGGTTTTTAACTTTAGTTTTAGCTGTACCTGAGTTTTAATTAAACTAGCATCTTGCCTAGGCAATCAACTTGTCAAACATGGTAGATACTATCTTTAGTTCCATTACTGCAAGTTATTTTATTACTATATATGTTCATCATCATTTAACATCAGTTTTCCATACTGGCATGGGTTGGATAATTTGACAGCAGCTCGCAAGGCCAAGAGCCCCTGGGCATTTTTATATACATAACATGAAAAATATCACGCCTGAAAAACTAAGGCCCTGCGCTTGCAAGGAAGTATTTTTGAGACATATATCTATTTTACTTTGTTTTACAGTGAAGTGATGAGCCATCCTGTCACAGTGCTGCAACGAGTCGAGCTAGTTGGTCGAGTGATGGATATTCTTCTCCATGAGAGCCACAATGGTTTCCCTGTTGTGGACAACTATGATCCTTATGCTCCTATGGTAAGTAATCAGTCCTTTGTGTCCTCCCAAAGGTAACAGTTTTTAAATATTTCTTCTCGGCATGGCTATAGCCCAGTAGTTAGTATTTCTAACTCACTCTGTTAGAGATACAACTACATTTTAAATTTACCAACGTATTACAGTCCTACCTGCACTCTTATATGCAAGTGAGACATTGGCTAATACAAAGAGGATAGAACATTGATTGGTTATGACACAAAGGGCCATGGAAAAGTCTATGCTAGGAATATCATCACAAGTACATTTGAATGAGATAATTCGAGAACGGAGTGGAGTGAATGATGTGACCACAGAATACCAAAAGCACAAATTCCGCTGGGCAGAATATGTCACAAGGTTCACAGACAACAGGTGGACCTGTGCAGTTGCTGAGTGGTATCCAAGAGATTGGAAACACCCTCTTGGAAGGCCTCCACGATGATGGGGTCACAATCTAGTTAAGCAATTTGAGTCAAGATGGAAAAGAATGGCACAATCAAAGACAGAATTGGAGGCGCATTGTGACCAGTGGTGTACAACAGCATCTGATGGTCTGGTCGTTGATACTGTGATCACAGTTTCAAATAGACTTAGTTAAAAATAAATTGACACAGTTGCTAAATGGTTAAGGTGCTTAACAGTTGAACAGAAGGCTTATTTCAAAACCAATCACAAAAGCATTGTGCACCTAGAAAAGGAACTTGTAACCATGCCATCACAAGAAACTGATGTTAGATGATGATGATGATGATGGTCTGTGTGGTTCTCAATCTAACTACTTAACAAACTGGCTTTACTGTTTGTGTTGCTGCACTTTGTTATTGTTAATTTACTATTCTGTATTGTATAAGCAGATCTATGGTTTAAATATAACCAGTTTAGAAGCAAACTCTAAATAGACTCTGCTAGTTTTCAACTAACAACAACATTTTAGACAGCCTTTACTCGCCTTGACAACATTTTACTCCATTCTGAGTAGATATATCTTAATGCCTTTTACAAAAGCCTAAATATACAGATAGTTATCTGGGATATGAATTTTGGTTTTATATCATTACTAGCGGATGTACCTAGCATTGCTCGGGCTGTCTATTTTAAATTAATACTCATGATTCATCATAGCTGTCTCATCATATATGCATGTAACTTGTCCACTTGGGCTTTATAGATTGTTCAGGTTTCAGCTTCATATAGCAGAGAAGAAAGCACTATAGCCAGGTACACCTTACATTTGACATGTATACATATATCTATATATATAAAACAGTGGATGTCTGTGTGTCTGTAAGTGTCTAACAAGGTAACCTCTACAATTTTCAACCGATTTTTGTCAAATTACGATGGGTTTTCAAGAAAAAAATTATATACAATCTCTGGCACATAAGTAATCTACATGTCAAATTTGACGAAAATCAGTAGAAAATTGTAGAAGCTAAGTGGTTAGACACTTACACACACAGGCATCCACTGTTTTATGTATAGATAACCCTCCTGCATAATAAGAGGTTTATAATCTGTGCTAATTGCAAAGATAGATCCTTCAGACTTATCCTCAGATATCTGGTGCCACTGATTTAAAAAGGTTTTCCTATCCAATTGAGCTAGTTTTATTTTTTCATCTTTTGTTGGGTTTTTTTTTCTGTTTCAATATTCTGATTTGAGATTGTTTAATTTTTATACTTGCTCTTTTGCGAGTAATTTTCTGTGGTTCTGCAACGAAATTATGCCTTCTAGACATCATCGAAATAAAGTAAAAACTATTTTGGTTTTATATACACATATATATATCATGATCATCATCATCATTTAGCATCCATTTTCCATGCTGGATTGTTTGACTGGAGACAGGCAAGCCAGGGAGCTGCATCAGACTCCACTTCGTTTTGGCATGGTTTCTACGGCTGGATGCCCTTTCAGGTGAGAAAAATGGTTGCACATGCAGTAGGTGCAAATACCAGGATCACACAAAAGGGCCACATGATCAAGTTTAATAATAAGATATACACCCAAGAAGAAGGTGCAGCCATCAGTGTCAGTGTCGCTGGGTTGGAGGGTTCACTTGAGTGGTGCAGAGATGTTAACTGCCAGGAGCAGTAGGGAATCACCAACAAATGGCTGTTACAGCGCAAGACCTCATACTACTACTACATGAACTTTTTTGTAAGGCAAACTCGACTTGGAAATATGACATCCTGCATGAAAGAAATCCACCCCCTTCTCTCTTATTGCTGATGAGAAGAATCCCATTTTAAATTATAAACTATTTTCTATTTATTAGAAATGTCTAACTTGGTAAAATTTTGTGTAGCAAGTCAGAGAAGCTATTTTTTTTATTGCATTGTAGCGCAGTTGTGCTATGACAACTCCAGCCAATCAGGGCTGGGCGCGTATTAATGCCAAAAGCAGTTCTCTTTCCGTGAAGAGTTAAGCAAGCTTTTAAGCAGTTAGCGGAAAGACAACGGACCAGCAACATCAGCTGTCAAGCACGGGGACAACCCCTTCATTTTTACACCAACTTTGCACCGCTAGCTCTGAACAGCCTATTTCATTTATGCCAACTTCGCTTCGTGAATTATGAATGATGCCAACAACTCTGGCCATATCATGAGCAGTATACTTTCATTTATACTAACTCAGTTTTCTGTTAGCTCATAATGACTTCCAACTGAATCCATTTTTCAAACGTAAGTCACAAAGCTTTTTCTGACTCAATGCACATACACCAGCTACACTCATATCACTTGTCAGCTCTTGTTATCCTTTAATAAATTAGATATTTTGTATAAAAAATGCCTTCTGATTTTTTCATTACACTCGCTTCTCAAAAGCTCATTTACAGGATCTCTCTATAAACTTTCTCTCACTAAATTGGTGACCCAGACGTTTAAATATTTCTTTGTGAAATATTTGCAAAAGAAAAACAACAATTAAAAAAAGAGAAATTTGAACAACTTGTAACATTTTTCACATGCTAACACAACTAGACAAACATTTCAAAAAAAATAAAAAGATAGAACAATGCAGAACAAACAAAACCTAAAAAGATGAGCGAAGCTAACTTGAAAAAGCCACCTACTATGTTTTGTGCTATCATGTTTTGACTGCTATTTCTGAGTAGCTGGAAAACATTTCATTTGTGTCTGTTTTGATCTTCTCTTACAACTACGTGGGTGCATTTGGCTTCTAAGATGGCTACCCTTCTTGCTGACTTTTCCTTTTCCTGCATAACCTGTGCAACAGTACCCAAAGCGCATGTCTTGCCTCAATTAGGATTTCATTTTCCTGCTCACGTTGAATTGGACGTTGAATTCGTGTTGAGGTGCCTGCTTTGTAAATTTACACCGTTGTCCTAGATTTTTTGTTTGTTTAAAAAAAAGAACATGAGGACTAATTCTGCCAGTCTACCTGCTGCCACTTCATCTTCAGTAGCATCTGTCTCATTGGAGCATGGTTCTGTGCAATCAGCAACCCTACAGGCTATTCTGGAGTTAACCAGAGAAGTTAAACTCTTACGTGCTTTGCGGAATTCTTCTCCATATCGAAGATCATCGATGTCCTTTCTCTCCTGCCTCTTCATCAACACATCACTGCTGCTAATAAGTGTACACAACTATGTTCATATTCAAGTCTGGGAAATGCTACAGTGGGATACTGAGCACGATAGCTGATCCCAATAATTGTGCATTCTTTGTTGAGGACTTTTCATCACACAAACTCTTCCTTATTGATTCGGCGATATGAAATTCATCAGGGATAAACCTCTTTCTCCAATTACCCTGCAAGCCATGAACCATTTGCCAATACAGACGAACCACTTTGCTGAACCACTAAGTTACGTGGATGTAAACACACCAACACTGGTTGTCAAGTGGTGGGGTCACATACACACACATGGTGGTCATTCTTTCAGTTTCCGTCTACCAAATCCATTCACAAGGCTAAGGCTATAGTAGAAGACACTTGCCCAAGATGGCTCGCAGTGGGACTGAACCTGGAACCATGCAGTTGGCAAGCAAACTTCTTATCACATAGTATGCTATGTATACAAAATAAAATAAGATAAATAGAAAATAAAATGTGTATGCTCTTTACTCTTTGATGTAAATTCCTCAACTTAATTTAATCTAGAAGAGATTAATTATAATTGTTAATCACCAGGAGCACACCACTTGTTCAAAGGAGGAAAGTCTTTCTTGGAAAAAAGAGTGAAGAGATGAGGCTTTCAGAAATAATTTCCTATTTGCTAACTGTGCCTCCTCTCATTATTCTGTCTTTTTGGCCGACTACAAAAATCATCGCCATGTTTATGTGGGTGAAGGAAGGAGAGGGTAACTTTTCAGACAAAAATCACAAACAAAAACAGCAACAACAACACCAGCAGAGGCAGGTGGCCACAACAGGACCAAAACTAGCAGCTGTGAAAACAGCAGCAATGACAATTACTGCACCATCATCACCACCACCACCAGCAACAACAACAACAATAGCAGCAGCAGAAACCCCCCAAACAACAAAAGCTTTCTTCCACTCATGTCTGAGACATAAGACCATAGCTTGCTGTTTGTATGTTCATGAAATGTGAAAGCACCATCTTTTGCTCCTATGTGGGCGTTATAATCACCAAGCAAGAAATTGGAGGCATTGAGAGGCATCCCGTATGAACTAGAACGTGGGAGAACTGTGTCAGCATACATGGATGACATCACATAGACCTGGTTGGCTCCACTCTAAAAGAATATGAGGCAGTAACAGGAGCAAAAATTAACCAAAAAACTTCAGTGAGCCCAGTTAAATCGGGGTCTGGTTTTGTCCGGATCTCCAGGTGGAGAAGATCTGGGATGAGGGTGATGAGCAGAGTGGCCAATCTCACCCAGAAATGAGCCAAGAGAAAGCTATCTCTGAAAGAGACTATCATACTCTTCCCCGGTTTAGATCTGACCAAACTGGAGCACATACTCTTCCCGCTTTCTGTGGAAGGGATGTGTTCCACTAGTCAGGTAATCCATTTGCTGTTAACACCCACTGAATGAAGGACTGGGCATGCTGTGGCTGCTGGTGCACAGACGTGCTGAGGCAACATTTCCAGCACTTCCTTGACTGTATGCACGTATGGTTGCCATTTGTCAAACTCGCTCTTTCACAACTCATCTCTTTAATTGAGCTGCAGTACTGGATCAAGCATAGATCAAGGCAGGGCACATGGCACCTAGAGCATCGTCAGGCAATGTGGTTGGTGGAAGTTCCACTTTGGCGTTCTATTGAGGGTTAGTGAGCGTAAGTGCGATGACATTCTCAGGGATACTGGGCGTCAAAAATCAACTGGCTGATCTGCTCTGGAGAACTTTCCAGAAATTCCTGGCCTGGCTGTGCTACCAGGAAGGGGGGGGATTTCCAGTTCAGGATAAACTCTACAGGCATAGTAGTGCCGTCAGCCGGGCTTGCCCGAGATGCGCACAGAGCAACAAAACTGTTCTTGCATACTCTCATCCAGAATCTAATCTGAATTTGTATAAATTTCTATGGTAAATCCATAAACTATCTTCAGCAATGTTTGTAGTTGTTTATTATTTGAAGCATGCAACTTGAAGTTGTCCATATACAAAAGATGGTTGATCCCCTTACAATAATGCTTTCGAATTTTGGCACAAGGTCAGCCATTTTGAGGGGATGCTTGTTGATGATATTGACTTCAGTACTTGACTGATACCCTATTTTATTGTCCTGGAGGGTTGGAAGGCTCTGTGCACATCTCAGGCAAGCCTGGCTGATGTCACTTTCATGCCTGTAGAGTTTATCCCGAACTGGCAATGCCCCCCAGTAGCACTGCCAGGCCAAGAATTACCTGCTCCTGAATTTGATTGTAATTGACTGAGCATTCAACAGATGCATATACCCTTAATGTTAATTCTCAGGCATAATCTGCGTGATACAGTGTGTAAGGAGATCGTACCTTTTTAATTACGGGTACAATCCACCCGACAGGCTTCTATACAGCTTCTGTCTACTCAATTTCACTCACAAGTCATGAATCAATCTGTAGCTGTAGAAAATGACATTTTCCTTCAATGCTACACAGTTGGCTCTGGTGGTTGTGAAATGAACTTCTTAACCATTCGGCCATACTACATCTACAATTCTATTCTCAGTACTATTTTCAAATTCTATTACAAAAGCTACACATGTGTTTGAAGTACCTCTTTACCCAGGTTAGCAAATGGTTGCAGGTTTTCGGCCCCCGAAACTTCAAACTCTACATGGAGTTCCTGTGCCAGAGCATTGTACAACATTTTCTACTCTACAAGCATGTCTTTAGTTTCACAGTGGAAGGTTCCCTAACTCAATCTCACCGTCTATACATCTGTTGAACAGGATCCGCTGTCAGTAGGAAAACCGATTAAAATTTGGACCTACAAGCAGCAGCTCGCCAAAATAGCTAATGAAGAACAGGAATTGTTGAATAAATATGTAAAAGAAAATATTTGCTGGAGTTCTGGGTTCAACAGAGGAAAGTTTTAAGAAAGAGAAAAGATGCAGGCTATCATTGTGTGTATATATTTGTGTTTGTGTGATATTTTAATAGAAATTAACAGTTTGGTACCAAAGGTTTCCTGTGAATATATTACTATGAAACCTATGATAATGGACTATTGAATTTTCAGTAATCTGTTGTATTTTAGTGTGAGTGGTTGAGTATAAATTTCCCCCCTTGATGTCATTCTCAGATTGTACTAGACGCTCAACTTTTTTGTATCTAATATTTTTTAAAGCAGTTTCAACCATAAGAATCCTCTCATGACATACAGATTACTTTTGTATAGTTAACTTCAAGAGTAGCTGAGATATTTTTATTCAGGGAGTTTCACACCATTTTTGCTTCACTTCAGGCAACACAACTTTTTTTGTAGCTAATATTTTTTTAAAAGTGTTTTCACCTTAAGATTCTTCTCATAGAGCTCTTTCATTTGCACAGAATGTTATTTCCTTGAACAATAGCTGAGATATTTTGATTCAATCACAATATGATGGGTTATTTACCACTTCGTCACTTAAAGTCACACAACATTTTTTGGTATCTAATATTTTTTAATGTGGTTTTCTCATAGAGCTCATTGACAAACATTTCTTTTGTATAGTTTTCTTGAACAGTAGCTTATATATTTTCATCTAAAAGAGTTATCAACCTCTTTTTCGTCACTTAAAGCCACACAACTTTTCTTGTATCTAATATTTTTTAATGCAGACACCTAAGATTCCTCTCATAAAGCACTTTGAAATACACATGACTTTCATACAGTTTTCTTCAACAGTAGCTGAGATATTTTCATTCAGGTAGTTACCATTTTTTTTGGCACACAACTGTTATTGTATCTAAAATTTTTAATGCAGTTTTCACCATAAGATTCCTCTCATAGATCTCTTTTATTTGTATATAACTTTTATGGGGTCTTCTTTAACAATAGCTGAGATATTTTGATTCATTGGAAATTTGAAGGCTAATCTATCAAATTTTCATAACTTAATGTCACACAACTATTTTTGTATCTAATATTTTTTAATGCAGATTTCAGCATAAGATTCCTTTTGTAGAGGTCTTTGAAATACATTTTTTTAGAGTTTTCTTTAACAGTAGCTGAGATTCAGGGAATTACTTCCCATTTTTTCCTCAATTACAGCCACATAATTGTTTTTGTATCTAATATTTTTTAATGCCATTTTCACCACAAAAATTCCTCTCATAGAGCGCTTTGAAATACACATTACTTTTCTGGGTGTTTTTAAAATAATAGCTGAGATATTGTCATTCAGGGAGTTACTTCCCATATTTTCGACACTTACAGCCATACAACTGTATTTGTATCTAATATTTTTTCAAGGTGTTTTGTCCAGAAGATTCCTCTTATAGAGCTATTTCATTTGCATATCACTTTTGTATAGTTTTCTATAACAGTATCTGAGTTATCTTCATTTACCATTTTTTTCATCACTTAAAGCCACACAAATCTTTTCGCATCTAATATTCTAATACAGATTTAACCATAAGATTCTTCTCATAAAGGTCATTGACATACACATTGCTATTGTAGAGTTTTCTTCAAAAGTAGCTGCAATATTTTCATTCCGGGAGTTACTGTTATTTCAAAACTTAAAGCAACAAAAATCTTTTTGTAACTAATATATTTTTATGCAGTTTTCACCATACAATTACTCTCATAGAGCTATTTCATTTGCATATAACTGTTGTAAAATTATCTTTAACAGTACCTGTAATATTTTCATTCAAGAAATTACCATTTTCTGGACACTTAAAGCCACACAAGTGTTTTTGTATCTAATATTTTTAATGCAGTTTACTGTCATAGAGCTCTATCATTTGCAGATAGGTTTTATATAAGTTTTTCAAGAGTAGCTGAGATATCTTCATTCAGGGAGTTATCTATCTATTTTTCGTCATTTAAAGCCACACAACCTTTCTTGTATCTAATTGTTTTCAATGCAGTTTTAACCCTAAAATTACTGACATAAGATTACTTTCATTTGCATATAGGTTTTATGCAATTTGCTTTAAGGGTTGCTGAGATATCTTAATTCAGGGAGTTATCTACCTCTTTTTCATTACTTCAAGCCACACAACCTTTCTTCTATCTAATAGTTTTTAATGCAGTTTTCACACAAAGTTTACTCTCATAGAGTCCTTTCATTTCCATATAGGTTTTATGTAGCTTTTTTTTCAAGGGTAGCTGAGGTATCTTCATTCAGGGAGTTAGCTATCTCTTTTTCGTCACAGAAAACTACACAACTTGTTTTGTATATAATATTTTTTAATGCAGTTTTCACATTAAGATTACTCTTATGAAGCTCTTTCATTTGCATATAGTTTCCGTCAAAGGTCACTAAGTTATCTACATTTTTTTTTATCTAAGCCACACAACTTTTCTTGAATTGAATTGTTTTCAATACAGTTTTCACTGACATAGACCCCTTTCTTTTCCATAGGTTTTATGTAGTTTCCTGCAAGGGTAGGTGGATATCTTCCTTCTGGGAGTTAATGCCACACAGCTTCTCTTGTATGCAGTTTCACACAGCTTCTCTTCAATGCAGTTTTCACCCTAAGATTACTGACATAGATATGTTGTGAAGTTTTCAGTGATGAAAAAGAGGTAGATAACTCCCAAATGAAGATATATCAGCTACATGTAAAAGAAACCATATGAAACCTATATGCAAATGAAAGAGCTCTATGAGAGTAATCTTAGTGTTAAAAAGAGCATTAAAAACTATAGATATAAAAATAGTTACGTGACTTTCATTGACGAAAAAGAGGTAGATAACTCTCTGAATGAAGATATCCATATCAATTCTTTGGGTACGATGTTTGTGTGTGATGTGCAATACTGTATGGATGTATATAAGATATGAGCACTGAATGTATAAGCTGGAAAGAAATGAAGCAAGTATTCTCCAGTGGCTAAATAATGCCATTCATATATATCAAGCCTAATCATGTTTATCTATATCACTATCTCCATATCAGCTTACCTGAATTTCTCTTATAGCCACTCCGTGGACCTAGTTCTCTATATATGAATGTATGTATATATATTCACAGACAGACAAACAGACAGATATGTTTGCTTTTACAAATGTGACAAAGAAGGCATAATACATAAAGCAGAGTCTGTCAGATTGTATTGGCTGAGTTTGATGCAGAAATAATTTAGGGCCTACAGTTTCATGCCAAGGTGCTTATCAATTTGGTGGTTAAAAATTTCAGAGCTATAAAACTCTAGTTCTTTCAGTAATTCTTGTGATTGTCACAAGAATTACTGAAAGAAC
>JAOPUL010003389.1:7223897-7233911 GCA_027564515.1 Octopus rubescens | reverse complement strand
TAATTATTGTGACAATCACAGATAATAATAATAATATATATATATATATATATATATATATATGTATTATACCCTCTTCACTGTCATTAAATCTTATATATACACTTCACTGTCTAAGCTACCATGTTGTTCCGATAGAAATACAATTGAAGGGTTTTGATTATTGCCATTTTCAACATCCTTACATTCTTTTATCTGTTTTTCTCTGATGTTTACAGCTTCCTGGTGTACTGGATTCTCAGTGTTGGTTATGTGTCGTTCAGCACCTTGCACACTACACAAATTGCCATTGGAATAATTAGCAACTTCGGTATTAGGGTTAGAATTAACATCAAGAACTGGTTGGGAAATTTCCAAACTATTTCCAACTGAATTCATTTCTGTTGTCAAAGCTGTTGGCATTGTTTGATCCTTATTTCCATTACTTGATTCCCTTTGTAATCTGTCTTCCTGCTCACATGCACTTCCAGTTTGTTGTTCTGTGTTATCACTACTTGCTTCATCATTATCTCCTCTTGAATTAACACAATCAGTAGTAGATATTTGTTGCATATATTCCTGATATGTTGGTGGCATTACTGAGGCATCACTACAGTTGCTGTGAGACCAATTAAATGCCTGCAATGGAAAAATATTACAAATCAAATTGTGTAATGGCAAGAATAATAATCATTGCTTGTATGAGAGTTTGGGAACATATGTGTACATTTGTGTATATTTTTTATTTGCTTGAGTGAATTGTGTGTATGTGTGTCTGCTATGAATTGTTGATATGATAAAGGATGCAGCTGAATTTCCATACATCTCAATTTCTTTGAGGAAATTTGAGTGTGTGTGGGATTTTCCTCTTGTTATCGCCATTTGGGAACATGTTGGAGCATGTTTCAAAACAGGTCAATGAAAACAGATAATGACTCAACTGCTAGCTCAATTTCATCATAAAAAAGAAGATTGGATGATATAGCAGGATATCCTCTGTGGGATGACATCAACACCTAGGGGGTTGACTAGAAGAGGGCATGATGGCAGTAACTGGGGAGCTGACTGGAAGAGGAAGGACACGAAGATGAGGGGACGAGGGTGCAAAGTCAGGGAACCTCTTTCATCGAGTGACACGAGACGGGTGAGATGTGGGACAGCTCACTTTGGGTCTGGGTGATAGCAGTTGTTAATTCGGGTGTTGGGTTTGGGCCACGCAAACGGATAGGTTACTACTACACAAGTTCATGCCAGCCAGGAGAAGGTAGGTGCATTGTTTTTGATCTCCCTCACACCACAAGCTATTTCGGCCGATGGCAGTGAAAATCAGGATTGCCAGTGATGTTATAAGGCCCTTTTGTGGCGAGGGCGAGTAGCCTGGATGCGAAAAATCAAGGTTGTGGTGAGGCTGCAAGGCATTAGCGACATAGCAAGCCTTATGGCACTGTATTTGGAGGGGAGTGCCCTGATCTCAAAATGGACGAGGAGGATCAATTGAGCACGGAGAAGATCGAACGTCTGAGAGAGGCTTACACTGAGGGTGAATACACCGCGTTTGTCAAGCTGGGAACGGTTAGATGGACTGGGGAACAGGTTGATGTATACACGGCGGAGGTATGGAGGTTAGCTACACTGGCTGGTTTTACTTGGGAGGGTCTGGACAGGGCAGCATGACTGGCGTTTGTGAGTGGGTTCAACAACGATGTGAGAATTCGACTGCAGCAATTGCCCAGCGGCAAGAAGATAGCGTTGAGTGAACTTATAGTTCAAGTCTATATTTTGACGCAAAACACTGGACAGAAGGCGATAGCAATGACAGTAACAGAGGCACATAATGATGGACGACGGCCGGTGAAAGACGAAAAGAAGCCTACTGTTGAATGACAGCGGCCATTCTCGGGCCAGTGTTTTAAATGTCAGGGACTGCATATGGTGAGGCAGTGCACACAACCGGGGCCCGTGTGCAATCGATGCAGGCAATTGGGCACATCGCCCGAAATTGCGACCAGGGAAACGACCATGGGGAAGTTGCTGCCTCTGGAGCGAGGCTCGACGCTAAGGCTGCAGGTGATTGTGATCGACCATGTGGTAGATGGGATTGATGTGGTGATAGGAATGGATGCCATCAACCGCCTCGGAGGTGTCAGGGTTGGAGGAGATGAGGTCACGTTTGGTAGCATAGGGCGTCGTGCACTGTGAGTCGGGATCGCGAGAGAGAGCAGAGCTCTATGAGGGACTTACACCATTGAAGACAAGGATTTTCAGGCAGCGTTCAATGGTCAGCGGTGGATGATAGAGTGGCGATGGAAAGACGAGCCCCCGGTGCTGAAGAACAGGGTGAGCTGCTATCAGCATACCTTGAAAGGAAATGTCAGGGACGAGTTCAAAGACGAGGTAGGGAGATGGATTAAGGAAGGTATCCTTATCCCATGGAAGGAGGAGGTGGTGAGCGGAGTTCTACCTCTGATGGCAGTGGTGCAGCCAATGAAGGGCAGAGTCAGACCGGTGCTGGACTTTGGGGAAGTGAATGACACACCTGTGTGTCATGCCACACAGGTGGTGAGGCGACAGACGTCTGCGGTGAGATGCTGCACGTGTGGAGGCAGTTCCTATGTAGACGACATTTTGGTGGATGAGACCGTAGTGCCCGCCACTGAGGTTGTGAGACATCTGGAGAGGTTTGGGTTGATTGCGAAGCCACTGGAGCCAATGGCTGGGGGAGCTGCGCTGGGATTGAAGCTACAAAGAGATAGATCGGGCGAGCTGTTGTTTCGGAGAGGAAACGAAATCCCAGAGCTGGGTACCAGTGTCAGTAGGAGAGAGCTATTCTCGGTGTGTGGGAAGTTGGTAGGTCACTATCCGATCGTCGGATGGCTGCGCACAGCATGCAGTTACACCAAGAGATGAGTGGAAGGGGAGAGTTGGGGCAAGAAGGTGGGAGAGGGCATGGTGGTGATGATGTGGGAAATCCTAGAAAGAACGAGAGCGGAAGACCCAGTCAGAGGGAACTGATATGTGTCCAAGTCGGATAGCGGGACTGTTTGGTGCGATGCTAGCAGCATAGTGATAGGAGTTGTGTTGGAGATTGGAGGCGCCGAGATGGAGGATGCGGCCTGGCTTTGAAAAGCAGATGACTTCAACCACATCAATGACGCTGAGTTGGCGGACATGGTGCTGAAGGGGGTGAACTTAGCCATGAAGTGGGGGCTGCGCTCGATCGAAATTCGGACAGATTCAGCCACCGTGCTTGGCTGGGTAGGATTGGTAATCACCAATGAGAGGAGAGTTCGGATGAAAGGGGTCGCGGAGATATTGGTGAAGTGCTGCCTAGGAGTTCTGGGAGAGCTGATTGCTGAGTTCGGACTGAAGCTGAAGGTGGTCTTTGTGCCTTCGGAGAGAAACAGGGTGGACGTGCTGACCAGAGTGAAAAGGGCCTGGTTGGAGGAGCCGGAGGAAGCGAAGAGAGGGGTAGCTGTGGCGTGTCGGTTGGATGACACCAAACTGAAGAGGCTACATGCCATGCATCACTTGGGGGTGGATAGGACCTTGTATCTCGCCAAGATGATTGACGTCGATGTCTCTAGGAGAAGAATCCTGAAAGTGGTCGGCAACTGTGACAGTTGCCAGTCCATTGACCCTGCTCCGTGTGGGCATGAGCGGGGAAACCTTTCGGTAGAAAACAACTGGAAGATACTGGCTGTGAACGTAACGCACTACCGACAGGGAATATATCTCTCCATGGTCGACTGCGGACCGGGCCGGATAGCCATCTGGAAGGAGTTGAGGACAGGCACTGCTGACGAGATTGCGCGGATTGTGAACGGGATATTTTTAGAGCGGGGTCCCGTAGAAGAACTGTTGATAGATAACGGCACGACGTTCCGTTCAGAAGTGTTGAGTGATATGTTCGACCGGTGGAAAGTGCGTCGCTTGTTCAGAGCAGCGTACAGGCCGAGCGGAACGGGATCGTGAAAAGACACCCTCGGACAATCAAGGCCATGGCGGAAAGGGGGCACATCTCGCCAATGGAAGCGGTGTACTGGTATAACATGTCACCCCGATCCGGACAAGCTGAAGAATCCGTGCCACACAGAGCAGTGTTCAAGTATGAATGGAGACATCCCAGCAAATCGCCGGAATGCCCCGAAGAAGAGAGAAAACCGGTCTGCGTGGGAATAAGGGATGAAGTTTTGGTTAAGCCGCCGAAGGCGCGCTGTACGTCTCAATGGGAAAAGGAACGGTGACAGCAGTCAATTCCAGAAACAACATCTCCGTGGATGAAATGCCGCGTCACGTTTTGGACCTTCGCAGGATTGTCGCTTCGTCGGATGACGATTCGGGGGAGGAGGAGAACGAGGTATCTAGCTTGAGGAGATCCCATCGCGTATAGCGCCCGCCCGGTTGGATGGTGGACTTCGACATGGAGTAGGGTGGGGATGTGATCTTTAAGATCAGGGCGGCGTGTGGGATTACGTCAGCACCTAGGGGGTTGACCGGAAGAGGGCATGACGGCAATAACTGGGGAGCTGACCGGAAGAGGAAAGACAGGGGCTCGAGGGCGGGAAGCGAGGCAGGCCTTTTTTCATCGAGTAATGCGAGACGGGTCAGACGTGCGACAGTTTGCTCTGGGTCCGGGTGATAGCAGCTGCCAATTCGGGTGTTGGGTTTGGGCCGAACGAACGGACAGGTTACCACTACACAAGCTCGTGCCGGCCAAGAGAAGGTAGGTGCATTGTTTCTGATTTCCCTCACACCACAGTTTCAAAGAAAAAAAAAACTGTTGCCGTAGTAACATCAAGAAACATTAATATCCAAATCAGAAAATATTATTAAGGTGCTATGTATGGCCCACTGTACTATACGGAGCTGAAACGTGGTCATTGATGTGTGAATATATAAGACTTTTGAGAATATCTTGGACAAAACACAAAACCAGTGATGAAGTAATAATAGCAAAAACTAAAAAAAGTATTTATAGGACACTATAGCAACACAACTTTCACGACACGCATCCGACAGTGATTTCATCCAATCAGTAATATGTAGCAAAGAATGAGCTAACATTAGTAAACACTATAGAAGATTTTTCTTCCCCTCAATATTCAAATATAATATTGATTCGGACGTACTTTGTTAAACTGTGTTAACTCTGGTTGTGTAGATTTTGGCGCAATATTGTTTTCTAACAATAGCATCAAACTCACCGGAAAACCAATCAGAGTTTTAGCTATTGGCATCACGTGTCGACTTGGGGTCGAGAACCAGAGACATGCTTGTTGAGCCGACCGTCTCCTATAAATAGACACGCTTTGTGTTTTCAATCGAGTCTCTCTCCACTTTGACTCCAGCATGCATCATCTCCATTCCACTATTTCTGCCAACACGTGCGTATCTATCGAGTCTCAGTTCCTCGACTACACGACATGCCACCTCTTGGACTCGCATACTTTCTACTTTTGTCTACACATATCACTACTATTTTCAACCAAAAAGACATCAGCAAATTGTGAAATAATTAACTGTCTAATTGCTCCTCATGAGTGTTATCAAATAAATGTTGTCTGAATACAAAGAAATTGTTGATCTATATTATTATTATTAATGTTAACAGAGGTTGCTTTTCCAGGGGGGCGATAAGTGGCCAAAGTTACAAATAATTATTTTCCTACGGAATTTTATGTCTCATTTAACTTCATTGGCTGCGGGGAAGAATGAAATTAGGCTTGATATGTTAAACGCATTCAAAAGGGAAGGTATTCTCTATTGACTCCTGTATGTCAGGTGGTTTGAACCTCTGGAAAGACACCAAAGCAATGGCAATCCAGAGTGATGATCCCAAATTTTAAGAAGGGAGAATGCTCTAATTGTAGAGGAATCGATCGGTCGGTTAATATTTGCAGACGACATGGTGTTTTTTTGGCTCATCTGAAGGTGATCTCCAGCATGCACTGAATGCGAGATGAGAATTAGTGTTGCGAATTCTAAGACATTGATCTTCTCAGAAAGTTTTCCCAGTGCACTCCGCATGTTTGTGGAACATCACTAAGACAGATGGAGAAGTTTAAGTATCTCGATGATGTATTCACGAGCGATAGGAAGCAGAAAGCTGAAATGGATGCTAGAATTGCAAGTACTGGCACAGTAATGCGCTAGCTCCAGCATTCGATCCTCAAAAATGGAGAGGTTGTTAATAAGCAAAACTTGCTATCTTGAATTCGGTTTTCGTGCCTATCCTCACCTATGGTCATGAATGTTGGGTAATGACCGAAAGAGTACGATCGCGAATACAAGTGGCCAAGATAGGGTCCATTCGAAGGGTCTCTAGAGTACTGTTACTCGACTGGGTGCGTAACTCAGAGGTCAGGGAGTCTTTCCAGGTTGAGCAGCTATTTCTCCGCAATGAGAAGTCACAGCTCTGGTACTGTGGGCATGTGATTAGAAGATCGCAGAAAGAATTGCAGAACAGATTCTTCAAGCCGAACCGACTGGCAGGGCACGTAGGCGTAGACCAACAAAGAGACTATGGATAATATCCATAGTCTCAGTTGCTCACGCTTGGGAATCCAGCCGGAAAGTGTAATGATGGTTGCTTCTGATAGGACCCTACGGAGAAGGAGGTGCCTGGGGAATCTTCCCCTATGATCCTGTAACTGTGGTTGATGGGTATATGGATATTGTTTAGGCTGCGTGTTGTACCCATATAAAACAAAGTTAACAGAAAATTTGTGTAGTAATTTCACAACACCGCGTAAGCATTTGAACATAATTTATTGTGTTACATTAATATGCAAAAATGTTCATGCATTACAATTAATGGAAACATTAAGATGGAAATAGCATAATATGACAGGCAAGGAAAATGTTTGTTGGGAGTTTAACACTTAGGCTGGTTTTGACATTAAGCAAATATGCTGATGCCGCGTCATGTCTTCATCGATACCCTCGATTGAATATGCAGCCGTTAGAACAGCTATTGAGAGAGTGTACTTCGAAGCTCGACCCAAGAAACTCTAAAATTGTCGAGAGTGGAGAACGTCATACCGGCTCTGACGTCTGCGACACTCTGCGAAATTGGCGCCTTTATTGACTGTATTTATAGGCTTTGTTCACGTAAAGTTTCAGACGGACTACCAAACTATCACGTGAACAACAGCCGTTGATTGGACAAGATCTTGGTTACGCACATGATCAAACCGTGATTGAAATTCCTATGTGGAAAAATGCGATTTTGAACCCAATGCTACAACCCTCCCGGGAATAATAACTGGAGAATTTGGATGTTTATACGGCTGATATTGTGCGAACCTAGTAGCGAACTCTTCGAATCGTGACATAGTTAGCTATATTCAGCCTATCAAACCGCTTCCATTTGATACGAATCGGTTTTGCAAACTCAGTTTAAGCCTGGAGAACTCTGTGAAAAGAATAATAATTTTTGATAATTCTTCTAGAGCCGGACAGTTGCAGGATGACTCCACATAATATGATTTTCGAACTCTCACTGATACATACTTAACTGCTGACATCATGATAAAACAAATCATTTTTATGTTACTATTTAAACAATTGTTAAGGCGGCGAGTTGGAAGAATCGTTACCGCGCCGGGCGAAATGCAAAGCAATATTTCGTCCGTCTTTACGCTTTGAGTTCAAATTCCGTTCAGGTCCACTTTGCCTTTCATCCTTTCGGGGTCGATAAGATAAGTACCAGTTGAGAATTTGGCGTTGATATAATCGACTTACCCCTCCCACGAAACTGTTCCAAATTTTGAAACCGTTGTTTATTTCATGTTTTTTTTAATTTTTTTATATAAGAGTTCATATTCAGAAAACGGATAGTTTTCTGAATAGGAACTCTTGCAATATGAAGATGAACTTCTTGTTCTGGATTACATTTTCTTTTAGTTATGGCAATGCATCAAAAGCTGATATTTTTATATACCTCGTAAATCGGACGAATTGCCTAATGGAACTTTTTACAGTAATATCTGATATTTTTAATCCCTTGTAGTGTCTTGATACTTTGTGATTGACGTAAACACCATTAACGAGAGAAAATTAAAATATTTTGGACACTTTATTAGAAAAACGGTTTGCAAAAAGGAAAGAAAAATTAATCGAAAAAGAAGAAAAAAACAGTAGATGGGAGATATCAGAAATTGGACGGACTTAAACAGAGTGAACATAAAAAGACATCATATGGGAAGACCGTGATGATCCATAGTATTTAGCCTGTTGCGAGCAGACGATCCTTGATTATGATCATTTACCATTTGCATCATCGTATATATGACACTAGAATAAATCTTTCTGGTATCCCTTGCCTTAGGTGCCCTAAGCATGTGCACATTTTACTAAATGGGTTATCCAACACTGACACTACTGCTATAGCTAAGTGGACATTATAATAACATCATTTTATTTTATAGGTGCTCTGATTATTCTATAAAATAACTGAAGTCTTGCAACCAATCAATACTTCTGAAACATTATATTTTAACAAATCTAATTCTGCTCATCTCAGTTTAGCCTATGTAGTCATCGAAGATGCATTATCTGTCTGTCTGTCCGTCCGTCCGTCCGTCCATCCGTCCACCCACCCATCCAAACATCCATCCATCCATCTATTCATCCATCTAGCCGGCCAGCCAGCCAGCCAAAACCCACCCACCCACCTACCTACCTACCTACCTACCTACATTGTTATCAAATGTAGCGGGTGTGGGGTGACTACATAGGCTAAACGAGTATGACCTTGAGGGACAGACTGACGGTGCACAGGCAACAGATTCGGGACCCAACAACCAGGAAAATTCTTGTAAGCAAACACTTAGATGAATGTCCCGCAAACAGAAATCTGAAATACCAGATTTTCCCAATCTATCAATGCACCGGAAACACTTCAACCCAATTCCAATTAAATAAGGAAAATATGTTTATTAAAAAATATAAACATCAACTAAATATCCTATAATAACACAACAGAAAGAGAAAACCCAATTTATTCACGAAAAACGACCAGAGACAACAGATTTAAATCATTATGTTTAAGTAACAGACTGCTTCAGAGATTTGAAACTAGTGTACAATAACGCATTATACCTCCTTAAACATCACGTCACCACATACTAAACCAATGAGATCTCTTTCAGGCCCAAACCAGACTCTGAGGAAAAAACAAATATACACTGAACCAGGAACCTGAAAGAACCATCCAACCGGAACGCTAACTGACCAACAGGCTAAAACAGCCTCCCGAACCCTTTGACAGTAATAAAAGCAACGAAGCTGGATCAGAAATAACTCAACCAACCAAAGCAGAGAGCACTGGACGCCTGCTGGTCAGTCAACCACACACTAGATAAACGTCCGCAAACTGACGTCACCAGGAGGTCAACCAACCACAGCAGTAGCTGACCATAACATCCACGAGGAAAACAAAATGATATCATCACATTTACAACCAATCAAAATGTGATCCTTCACCGTAAGAATGTATATATATAGACCAAACATTTTTTGAAATCTCAACCAGAATTCAGCGAAGAAAAACGACAGATATCTAAAAAAAAAAATAAAAAAAATTTTTTTTCTGTATCTCCATTCTGTGCTTATGGCGAAATTCTCAATCATGAATATAACTGAATTTTTAAGCATGTATATTCCCTATGATCCTCATCGAACATTCAAAACTTGCATTCACAAAACAACAATCCATAATATAACTGAACTGTCAATCATGTGTATTTTTTATGATCTCCATCGAACATATAAACCTGCATTACCGTTAATCCCTGTTAAACTCACTGAAATTTCTTTGAAAATTTGATCTTTTTTTTAATAAAACTGTTTCACATTGTAACGTTTTGTCTTCCCGAATTTTACCTTGTATCTTAACTCTCCTATAACCATGATTTATTTATATTTTACCATTGATAAACAAAAAATTGTCGATACCGGTTTGGTATTTGAATAAATCTATTTTAAAAACTTAAAAACGACTACACGTTTTGAGATTCAGGTGCATTTTCAAAC
>JAOPUL010003389.1:6933355-6944855 GCA_027564515.1 Octopus rubescens | reverse complement strand
ACCAGATAACACAGCGGGGCACTCTATCGAAGGCTTTCTCTAGGTCAACAAATGCCATGAATAGAGGTTTGTCCTTGTCTAGGTACTTCTCTTGTAGTTGCCTGACTATGAATATGACATCTGTAGTGCTTCTCCCTGAGACAAAGCTGAACCTTAATACCATCTATTCTAATTTTATTTCTGATTAATTGAGCTATAACCCTCTCTGTAATTTTCATCACCTGGTCCAGAGTTTTGATGCCTCTATAGTTGTTCCTATCTAAGGCATCACCCTTACCCTTATAACAGTTAACTATATTTATATATATAGAAAGGGCATCCAGCCATAAAAATCAAGCCAAATCAGACTGGAACCTGGTGAAGCTCTTTGGCTTGCCAGCTCCTGTCAAACCGTTAACCTATGCCAGCATGGAAAACAGACATTAAAAGATAATGAAGATATATATATATATATATATAAAGAGCAAGGGGGACAAAATATATTGTATCTAAATATGCTTTTTAAAACAGATACCAATATACACAACATAACACATATACATGTGTATCCCCTACACACCATTCACACATTCACTCATATGGTATGAAACTCTTTTAAGTTGCCAACCTATGGGTTCCATCCATTTCTTTGCTTCAACTCCTTGACAATGTACTTCCAATCAGTTCACCCATTGATATGTTACTTGTACGGCTCTCTCCAACCATCATTCTATTATCTTTGGTACTTTTTGTTTATTGGCATTGCTTTGCATTTGGATGAATGGATTGTGCTCATGCTCTTCTCAGGCCCTCAGCAGAGAGATTATTGTGGTTAATATTTATTTGGAATACAAGGCGGTGAGGTGGTAGAATTATTACTGCAAAGGGAAAAATGCTTAGTGGCATTTCTTCTGACTTTACATTCTGAGTTCAAATGCTGCTGTGGTCCACTTTGCCTTTCATCTTTTCGGAGTTGATAAAATAAGTACCAGTTGAACACTGGGGTCGATATAATCGACTTACACAACTCCCACGAAATTGCTGGCCTTGTGACAAGATTTGAATCCAATATTTATTTGGAATATTTATTTGCAAGTTGACGAATATGGAAGGAGAGAATTTCAGAGAAATTTGGGAAGGAAGGACTGGATAAAGTAGGCCAAAGAGTGTGGACACAATATGGGTGATGAGAGAGAAAGAGAAAGAGAAAGAGAAAGAGAGAAGTGAGTGCCTTATTGGAGGTGGCACAGGTGGAACAGGACCAGCCAACTGTGAGGAAGCAAATCTACTGTACTAGCAATAGAAAAGTAAACAGTGGAGACAGTGTCTTTCTTTCCATTTATTAGATTCTTACTGTTATTCCTTATAATTGTATTTGCTTCTACTCTGAGTGTGCTTTATCAATACCAATACCTACTATCAAAATTACTTGTTATGGAACAGAAGAAAACCTCTTCTTCTCAAACTTCTAGAAATATCAATCATATCTTACTCAAACTACAACCCATTCCTCCTCTTCTTCTCCCTCCTCCTCCTCCTCCTCATCATCATCATGTGTGTGTGTGTGTGTGTGTGTGTGTGTGTGTGTGTTTGTGTGTTGTTATCTATAATTTAGTTTGATAAGTGCCATGTATGAAACTCTAGGTTCTTGAATGATTCTTGTAACTTTACACCTGATAAGGTGTACCAAAATTAATGCAAAGGTGGGCAGGTGGGCATACCTTTTATTTTAAACTGACATGGGTTGTTTGAATTGCACATATTGGTAAAGTAACTCTCTTTCAATAGAAACTCTTCTGCTGGTCCTTTTTTATTGGTGGCAAATAATGGCCTCCAAGCATAAGCAACATACCATCATTGAGTTCTTGAAAGTGTGCTGTCTGAAATTCGCAGGAAGCTGCAGGTTGTTTACAGAGATGATACCATTGACTAGAGCAATGTGTGCAGATGAATGAAGTTTAAAGAAGAAACCAGTACTGGAGACAAATCAGGCATCAGGAAACATTCAACAGCAACCACTGACATGGATCACCAGTAAGTGGACAAATGAATTTGTGTGGACAGGCAAGGCACAATCTATGAGCCGCTGCACAACTAGACTATGACTAATAGAAGGCATATGGCTTAGTGGTTAGGGTATACAGCTCATGATCGTAAGGTTGTGAGTTCGATTCTTGGCAGTTCATTGTATCCTTGAGCAAGACACTTTATTGCACATTGCTCCAGTTCACTCAACCGGCAAAAATGTACAGTACCTGTATTTTAAGGGGCCAACCTTGTTACAATCTGTGTCACTCTGAATCTCCCTGAGAACTATGTTAAGGGTACACACGTCTGCGAAGTGGTCAGCCACTTGCACATTAATTTCACAAACAGGCTATTCCATTGATTGGGTCAACTGGAACCTTCGTTGTCATAACTGATGGAGTGCCAGACTATGACTACAATGCATTACAGAAGATGCCATAGGTTTTAGTCATATTTGCTTGAATTTCACTGGGATCTTTTGGTGTCACTGTTTGGTTAAGATGTTATGCATTCACAAGGTCCCAGGTTAGATCCCACTATATGACATCTTGGTTAAGCATATTCTGCCATAGTTTAGGGCTGACCTGTGCCTTGTAAATTGAATTTGATAGAGAGAAACTATGCAGAAACCCATTTTATGCATAAAATATCAGCCAAGGAAGTAAAAGTCACTGATAAACTGATACAGAAATCCTATGTAATTTTTTTTCTGCCCAAGTTGCTCAGACAATCCCTTGTAGGGAACTAGCAATTAGCCCATTGGGAACCTGTAAGTAATGGATCTATTGTTACATATTTTAATCCAATAGTATGCTAACTAATTAGTATTGCTTAAAGAGTTTGGTTTGATGTATGTTTGATGTATGTCTGGATCAAGTGGGAAAGACAACCATGCATAAAGAGAGACAATTAATTGAATAACGAGCTCTTCTGTCAGTTGAGTAAGTTGCTGTTGTTTAGTCTCAGATCAGCTCTGCTTGAGCATATCTATAATCAAAATTGTTTCAACCATGACCATCCTAGCTCTTTTTTTTGTATATTTAAAATTTTAGTGTCTAATGTGTTCTTCCTTTATTTTTGAGATGGTGGGATATATGTGACCCACCACACTGAACCAGGTGTTAAGTCACATGAGCTGTCACTGCAGCAGAGCCCACAATAGCTTAGATGGGAGTATTGCATCGAAATTTGGTTTTCTACTGAAATGAACAGAGGAACCCCTAAACTTTCATATAGTAGCACTGGTTTCTGCGGTTATTGACTAGAAACATGATAAAAATTACTTTTTTATGTCCATTGTCATAGCACACTTGAGAGTAATTCACCTAATTTCCACTGAAATTAGCCCCTAATTAGCAATCTTAATTGCATGAAAAAATCCTGCAAATTATATTTAATGAGTATTTGTACAAAGTTTTGTACATCAATCGTCATATTACTTAGTTGGTTATAATGTTTTTAAAATAGTCTGTACTCAAACTTCAAGTTCAATTTTCTCCGCTTCAAATGATGAGAGATTGACGGAAAAGTAGCAATATCTCTGGAAGTATCAGAGGTAGAGAGATCACTGAGGTATCAACTTGATTCATCCTCTACGTGTATTCAAACCCATAATATAGATAGCCATCTAGTTTGATGTGCAAAATATGTCTTTCTGAATCACACAGTCCTTAAGCTTTCCCATTTCCTAAACTGCAACTAATCCTTCTGGTCACTTGCCAAAAGGATTTCCACTAGCTTTAGGATCCTCTTTTCCTCCCTGACTAAACAACAGTGGCTATGTAAGCAGTACCCCCATAGAGAAAACTTCTACTACCTTCTCTGCCCATTTTGCATACGACTCTACACACCTTAGTCAATCTACCCCCACCCCTCCAATAGGCTCCCCACTCCACTTGCACACAAGTCAAGGGCAGAAAGACTTCTAGCTGCTTTAAACAAAGCCACTGATCCTGATAATGTTCTTTTCATTACACTCAGACATTGTGTCCCAGAACTTGCTTCTATACTCACCAAACTCTTATCTCTCATTCAGAAAGTTAACCCTTCTTACCCTTCCAACTATTGCCCTGATACTTTTACCTCTAATATCTCTAAGGTAATGAAGACAGCCATTACAAAGATGTTCTCCAACACCTTGAATATTTCTCTCTCCCTTCAGTGACAATTGGTGTGGCTTATGTAGAGCCGGATCTGCATGAGACCAATTCTCTTATGTCACCCAACAGTGGGCACTTGCTTGAGAGAAGTTCAGCAAAAGTGATATTGTTACCCTAGACATCAGCAAAGCCTTTAACCATGTCCGGCAAGAAAATCTCCCAAAAAAACTACCTAAAGGCTCCATTCATCTTTCACCTCTTGGATCGGTAGTTTCGCATCAGATCACACACCACTGCAAACATGTCTTAAAGCTTTTTCTGCTTCACTCTCAATCAACCCAAGACGATACAACCCTTCATTCCTCTCTAAACTTCCTTAACCATGCAACCTAGATGCCACATAACAAACTTGCATTGATTCCATAAAGAGACCTTGAAAGCATCCTCCAGTGAGGCCATGTCAAGTTTATCTTGTTTAATAGAAAAAAAACCCCAGCCCTCAAACACCACTGCACCATACCCCCTCCCACACACTAAACACGAACAGCTCTCAGCTAGAGCCCACACAGTCAATCCGAATGTGGGCCTCACTATTAATGAGGATCTGTCTTGGTGAAAACTCATTCTTAGCATACCTAAGACTACATTTTTTAAAAAAAACTAGTCCTTATCTTCAAGGCCAGAATATATTTCGGTTCCCAAAATCTGCTGACATTCTATGAGGTTCACGTGAGACCCACAACGGACTATTGCACCAACACCTGGGCCAGTGCAACACACAAACATTGACATCGTGGTTAGCATTCAAAGAAGGACCACCTGGCTGATTGGCATTACATCAAACGGGGACACACCATCTCCTAGTCCAAAGGTATGCTGAATCCTCTATCTTATTTGACGTTACTACAATAATCTCTTCGGAGAAGAGTGCTCTCGTATCTCCACCACTCAGTCAACCCCTGTCTCCACCTCTCGTTACCCTTGGTGCGTCTGACCACTCTTTCCTTGCACTAACCAGTCTACCCAATACTTCGTCTTCACAACTTCATCCCCCTGGACTCTCCTCTTCCGCTCAGTTTTTTTTTTGTTCTGCGGGTTTAACAACAGTTTAAACAGAACGTTAACAGCATCGATCTCACCAGTCTCAGAAAGGCTGCAAAGGCCCAGGGCTCTGCCCTTTACCCCAGAGTCGGTAATAAAAGAGAATACTCATACAAAATATAATGTCACTACCCATTCTTTAAAATAGCGTGTTTGTGTATGTATACCTACCTACCTACCTACACACACATACATACATACATACTATATATAAGATAGTGTGTTTACGATTTAACGCATATCCATCATACTACGGAGCAAAAGATAAGCCAGCACCTTCGGCAGAATAAATATAATATATAGGGTTATAATTCCTGACCAGAACTATATATGTGTGTATTTATGTATGAGGGTGTGTTAACGTAAATGGGTCGACCTAACAGATATGGTAGATTAACCAACCAATGCAACTGAAAAAGAATTAAAATAATCACTTGTTCAGGCCATAACTACCTGTCGTACACACGCGCTCACACACACCACCATATCTGAATGTAATCCATTTAAATCTTGCAGCCCAATAACAGTTCGATGCGTATTTGGTTTATCGATACACGCAATAAAGGAAACAATACATATGTACTATTTTGATACCTAGTTTCAAAATAACTCTAGAAAAATAATATAAGAGCATGGAAGATGATAAACCAGAGTACAGCATCGAACTAGATGATTTGCCATGGTCGATAAAACAAATATCAACAATTTTGAGTCGACTCCATATATATCCACTTATCTAAATAAAAAAAAATGTCTAAGCCAAATCGAACAATATTTAACATCGAAATATCCACAGAAAGATCGATAGATAGAGACAGAGGAAAGATTCACGTATACAAACACAATGTGTATAACATATTAATCTGAGTTTAGGTGTTGTGAACGAGTTTACAACATATTCAACAGATGAAATCATATACATCTATCTATATAATGATTAATTATATTAGATTGAACAGAAAGTAATAAGTTAAAAAATAACAAGAGATCAACAAATGTTATCAAATATATATCTGGCATTGAATAAATTATAATACTAACTCGTAGATAGTCGAAAATCACCATTTTATAGTAATCATGTAAAATATCCTGTTTCAAATACTCTGCAAATGGTGTCGACAGATTAAAAACAAAGAACGTTAATGAATTATTTACTAATGAAACTAAAACTAAATATATTTCGTTTTATTTCACTACTCGTTGTTTTGGAAGGAAATCAACAAAAATACCAGTTATATACTGCTGTTAAATCAACCGACTATATATATATATATATATATATATATATATATATAATCCCTTCTTTGAATCAAGAATAAATTAAGTTACCATTGTTCTGTTAAAATACTGACAAATGCATCACCATACTTTATTATTATTATACAAAACACACACGTAAACATCCATTTAAGTCTATTAAAAATAAAATCAACAGAAGCCAGCCTGAAATCAAGAAATATGTTAATTTTGATTATCAACACACACACACACACACACACACGTGTGTGTGTGTGTGAACAGATCAAAACATTGTGCGTGTATGTATGTGCCAATAGATTAAAACAACACCGTATATATATATATAGATATATATATATAGACACACACATATATACAGTGTTGTTTTAATCTATTGGCACATACATACACGCACAATGTTGATATTATCTGTATAACATTTATTCCTATAAATTCCGTCACAGATTTTAAAGAAGACAATATAGGGAAGTGTACTTTATATAAAATACACTTCCCTATATTCTCTCTTTAAAATCTGTGACGGAATTTATAGGAATAAAATGTTATACAGATAATTTCAATTATCTGGATGATTTAAATGAATTAATTTGACCTTCATTCAACTCATTTGCCGAAAATAATATAAACAAACATTTAACATGTAGTGAAGCAACAACACCAATATGGTTTGTTTACCATGTAATGAAATCTGAAAACAACAACTACAACCACAACACCACCACCACCACCAACAGCTCTACAACAAAACTCCAACGTGCTTCATTCACATGTTTTTAACTCACCTATGAGGTTCGGTACAAATAGGAAGATGGTCTCGACACTTTCACTTGACATGTCGGTTTGAATTTCAATTTCTTCCTGAGACTGTGTGTATAATTGTTGTTAGTTCCCGCTGGTGTTTGTTTGTTCTCTCTCGCTGTTGTGTACCGTTATTTCTTCTTCTAAACAAGTCTGTGCTGTTGCTGGTGATAGTGGCGGCAGCAGCAGCAGCAGAGGAGGAGTCTTTATGTCTTCCAACTGTTGTGTCTTATATACGAATATTACAGTTGGTAGCAGCAGTCTGACACTAGAAACTACAGGCGAGGTTTTGCCTCTTCCTGTTTAAAACACACCAGTTCCTGTCACACACTCTATCTCTCTCTATCGCTCTTTTGCTCTTTCTCTCTATCGCTCTTTTGCTCTTTCTCTCTCACTCACTCTCTCTCTTTTTCTCTTACTCACTCTCTCTCTTTTTCTCTTACTCACTCTCTCTCTTTTTCACTTACTCTCTCTCTCTTTCTCTTACTCATTCTTTCTCACTCACTTTCTCTACTATTCCCGCCCCTCCCCAGCTCTTTCTCTCACTCTCTCACGATTTTCGCTCTTCCCCTGCTCTCTCTTTCCTTGCTCCCTCTCTCTTTCACTATTCTCACCCCGTCTCCATCTCTCTCTCTCTCTTCCCTCTCTCTTTCTCACCCTCTCTCTCTTCCCTCTCACCCTTTCATCCACAAATTCATACACCTTACTCTTCTATTACTCTCTCTTACACTTTCTTTTTTGTGTATATCTCTTCTTTTTTTTACCTTGCTGATGTTAAAGATTATTATTTTACCTGTAATTTCCTTCACACCTTATCTCACACACACTCACTGCTCAGTTTTTCTATTGATCTCAATCTTCCTTTCTATTTTCCTCACTCTTCCTTTGTATTGATCTCATCATCTCTTATTTACAGCGGATTTGTTTGATCTTACATAAAAAAAAAAAAGTTTTCATTAATTAGTTGCATTCTGATTTTTATTTAAATATCAGCCACATTCGGCAATTAGCTCAATTTATCTCGTTTAAATAATAGGATCATCCATTCATTAGCACAGTAATTGCGATGTTTCTATCAACAATTGTCATCTGGTTATTTTATTCGAATTAGTTTTCTTTTACATTTTACAAGTTTTAAACATTTTTACTTGGTTTGTGGTTAATTCATATATGATTACATTATATGTGCGTGTACGTAGTTTTCTCTTCTATTTCCTTGTTTAAATTCTATATACATTTGAATTTGAAGAACACCAGCTTGTTTATAAATTGCCACGCACACTTACACATACATTCATACACACAGATGCATGCATACATATATACATACATACATACATACATACATACATACATACATACATACATACATACATACATACATACATACNNNNCATACATACATACATACATACATACATACATACATACATACATACATACACACACATACATACACACACATACATACGCACACACACACATACATACACACACACATACATACACACACATACATACACACACATATACATACATACATACACACACACACACACATACATACATATATACACACACATACATGCATGCATATTACCAATATGATGCTGTTTATCCTCAAGATCCGATTATCATTATTCTCAAATTTCGTTAAGTATTGTCCAATATCTATCTAATCACTACCAGATTAAGACTTCAAATTCAAAATGCATTTCTATTTGATAAGATTATCTTTCCCTAAATTCCATACTTAAATCCACGTGTGTGCACTAATCATTTAATTTACTGTCTTAGTGAAAAAGAAGGGACAGCCTGCAACCTTCGTAGGCCCTCTGGGGCTGATGTTTGGCTCGAACATTTATAGAGAAAGGGAACACACACACACATACATACATGAAGGCAGGTAGAGAATATTCCAGAGATTTGAAGTTAATGGGTTCAGTGGATTAATATGTGGGGGCTGGCAGGGAAGAATAGTTTGGATGCAGCGAGCATGCAATCAGAGCTTTGAAGAGCAAGGACCATTGTAGTACTGATAAAAAAACAGAAGAGTGAGAAGACAGCACTTGTGTGTGCTAGAAGCTGGAATGTGTTGGTGAATTATTCCTTGCCAATTAAACAGATGGGTTTCTTTTGGATGGTGTCTAAGAAATTTGTATATCAGGCAACTGGGCCTTTCCAGATGTATTCCATTTACTTTTAGCTAAATGGAGAGATAGTCAGTCCAAGAGAGGAAAGCTAAACTTAGGGAGACTGTTTTAGATGTTATGAATGTGGCCTTTCCAGGACAAAATCATATATATATATATATATATATGGTCACTTCCATCGATTTCGATGTATGAGTATTTGAAGGAAAGGATAAATAAAAAAGGATTAAAAATAAAAGAAGCTGCATCTATTTGCAATCAATGAGTGAATGTAATTTGAGTCCAGGTATGGATTTTGCTATGAAGTCACAATGGAGACAATGAGGATTTTGATTTTGCCTGGGATTGGGCAAATGTGTCTGTTGATTGCAGGATATAATTCTTTTATTGTTTTGTTTCCTTGACTCAAATTGTTTAGCTGCATCATGACACACATATATATATATTGTATAATTGTTGTATACCATTTGATTGGTCTGACACAAGATTTCTACAATATATCTGTACAACACCTGACTGTGTCTAACACAGACATCACCTGATCAAACTTCCTGCCTATAGGCTTTTACTTTCTGTTACATTGTGGTTTATAACAATAGGACTTTCTATGACCCATACTGTATTAACCTTGGTGTGTAATAAGGTTTGAATATGTTACCAACTTCTTCCTTTTGATTTTACTTTAGAATCTTCTTCTTCTTCCTTGCATTTGTCCCACATTATATCGCAGGGTCCGCCGAGGTTATCTTGTCTCTCCATTTCCTTCGGTCATGTGCCTGATCGGGGTGTACACCGGTGACCCTCAAGTCCTGGTGGAGCGTGTCGAGCCAACACTGTTTTGGCCGCCGGCCTTCAACTGTCAGCTCGTATGCCATCTTAGCGAGGCTGCCGTCCACTCGCAGGACATGACCATACCATCTCAGTCGAGATTCACGGAGCTTGTCGGTGATTGGTGCCACTCCATATCGCTGACGAATGCTGTTATTGGTGATATGGTCCAGCAGGGTAATGCCTGATATCCGACGCAGCATCTTCGTCTCCATGACAGTGAGGCGGTTCTCCAGCTCCTTTGTGGCTGGCCAACATTCAGCACCATAAATAGCATTAAGCCACTTGTATTATATAAATTCAATAAGATGCTAAATATACATTAACAGGGGACAATATTTAAAAACCAAAAAGGAAAAAATATATTCATCACATTATTGTGATATGAGGGTGTCAGTAGACACCGGTATTGCTAGAAATGAGAGTCGGTAACCTGTTCAAAGATACATCTGTACACATTGATGATGGGATTTAATCTCCTGATGGAGAGGCGAAAAGATCATCTATTGAACCGCATACAGTTAAACATTTTAAGTATTCAAACCGTAATAGTCATATTTTTAAGTACGTGTGTATATATATATATATATAGGTAATGAACAATTAAAATTAAAACAACAACAGTCAAGAGGACGTAGATATAGAATGTATTGGATTCACGCTCAGTATAAGATGGAAAAACGATGGAAAAAAAAAGTATGTTTACGTCGTAAAGAGGGGAGAGGAGAAATCCGGAGAGAATAGGAAAAAAACCGTGAAAGACATGTGACTACATGATGGAAAATAGCGGAAGTGGAGAGATAGAGACTGGAGAGTGCGAGATGGTCAAGGTGTGTGCTTGTGTAGTAGTGTCAGTGTGTGTGTGTGTTTGTGTCTATGTGAGTGATGTATGCGTGTGTTGTCCCAACAGGTTAGTAGCAGCAGCTAGATTTTTGGTGTGGAGCCCAAGTGTGTGTATATATGTGTGCGCATGTGTGTGTATAAATGGTCAGGTTGTGAGTGTGCATGATGGTCTCAGAAGCTTGGTGTGGTGCTGTGAGCGTACAGGTCTGTGTGTATTTGTGTGTGTATATGTGTGTTGGCGTGTGCGCGCGTGTGTCCATATCTATGTGTGCGTGTGTGTGTGTTTATGTCTATGCGAGCGTGTGTGTGTGTATTTATGTGTGTGAAGGTTTATTTTTGTAGGTATGCGTGTGTGTGTATGTATGCTTTGTAGGTATGTGTGTGTATGTATTTTATATATGTATGTGTGTG
>JAOPUL010003389.1:6820099-6830298 GCA_027564515.1 Octopus rubescens | reverse complement strand
CTCATACGTGTGTGTGTATATATATATATATATATATATATCTATATATATATATATACACACGCATACATATGTGTGTCTATGTGTATATATATCTGTTCTTTTTGCTAATAAAGCTGCTGCAATTTATAATTTTAATGTCTTTCGTAGGAGACAACGAATGGATTTAAAATTTTTTCTTTACAATCAATGAAATCCCCGGATGGATATATATATATAATATATATACATAATATATATATATATATGTCCACAAATGTTATCTCGTTTGCTCCCCCCAACCTGTTGCAGTAATTATTATGTTATAGAATGTGTCAACTCTCTTCTTCCACATTATTATACATCCATCCATAAGTGTCCTCTTAAGCAATTCCTCATAATTATTTTTAATGTAGTCATTGTTACCCATTATTATTATTATTATTATTATTATTATACATTAGCTGTGTGGTCTAATCTGACTCTCTCCTCTTCAACGAATATCGGATGATGATCATCATCTCCTGAAAAAACAAAAAAAAAACCAGATGATAGTTTGTCCTGTGCATGTAATAATGTCTCATTCATTTGATTAAATCAATAAGTTAAATGTTAGGAGCAAGAGACTAGGAAGAAATAAGAAATTAAATTGTCACTTTTCATCAGTTTTTTTTTTTCTTCTTCTTCTATAAACTTGATGCGACTTCCAGTTAGGAAGAATGAATGGCTGACATTCGGAGTAGCTGTTAATTTCTAGCATTTCTGCCTGTCTGTCTCTGATTAGGTTAAGTTATTATTAAATACAGTGTGTTTTTTGTTTAAGAAAAATATTTTATTTTGTAAATGAAATATTGACAAGCAAGAAAAGAATTTACAGATATATAAATTTACATACATAACTATTTTAATTGTAAATTGGTGTTAAAATCCATTGATAATAATAATCAATGGTTTATCAATGGATTCAGCTGTCTTCTTCACGACAAGAATTAAAATCAAAAATATTCTAAATTGAAATGGAAGCAATTTCGGGGTTTTTTTTCTCCCCAATTTTTTATTCATTTTTGGTATTTTTTCTGCTCTTAACGGTATTTTTCAGCTTTTAGTTTCTTCTAACTGAAAACTTACCTATGATGTCGATTTATTTCATTTAGTAAGTGCAACGATATAATATTTTATGAAGAGCATAATTTAGAATTTAGCTAAGTCATTTTTAGGATGCAGTTTTTAAAATAGTGATCAGATATTGATTTTTGTTCATGGAGTATTAAAGGAAGAATGACTATTGAATTGTAATTTTCGAGAGAGACACCACAACATCTTCGATAATTCCATGGGAGAAAAAAAAATTACCTTATTCTCACAACGAAGAGAGAAACCTGGATGTAAAGCATAAAACAAATTTAAATAATTTCATTCATTCACTTTTCTTATCACTTCTGTCTTGGTAGTTTCTATTTTCTCAACTGTCTTTTAATGTTAACAATTATAATTTTATTTGACATTTTATTCTTGTGATGCTTTTCTGGAGCTTTTGGTCTTCAAATTCTATACAAAAGATATTATTATATCCCAAATCTTTTCTGAATTTAGAGGAGTTCAATATGGATAATTCATTCGTTTTTTTTTTCTTTTGTTTTTTTTTAAATTTTTATTTGGTGGCAACAAAAATTATTATTGAATAAGTTTGCTAATAGCTTTTTTTTAAAAAATATATTTTTTTCTCGTTGGTTACAATAGGCATTGAATATTACTGAAATACCTCATTCGCTTGTGATCGTGTTCGATTTAATCACATTAAGATAATCTAACAAAGCATGATCTTAATTACATTCATACAAGTCATTATATAAACTGTTTCAGAATATCTGTTGGGGAAATGATTACTAATTACAGAATGAGTTAATTTCTTTGCCTTTGGCAGCCAAAATGTTAACTTCCAATTGTTTAAATGAGAATGTGTTTAGAATTTGAGATGTAATATACGTTAACATTGTTCACATAGTAAATATTTTAATAAAAAGGGTTAAATTCTTAATATCAAGCCATAATTTGACCTTGAACAGACACATGTATATGTATGTACTTAGTATATATATATATATATATATATATATACGTGTGTGTGTATGTATATGTATGTATATAGGTATATGTATACGTGTGTGTGTGTATGTGTATATGTGTGTGTGAAGTGGTTGGTATTAGGAAGGGCATCCAACAAAAATCCTGCCAAAACAAAACCACAGGTGTCTGGTGCAGGCTCCGGCTTGGCCAGCTCCTGTGGTACCGTCCCACCCATGCTAGCATGGAAAACGGTCGTTAAAGGATGATGATATGTATGTGTATATATATATATATGTATTGTGTGCGTGTGTAGGTATGTATTTGCATATATATATATTGTGGGCCTGTGTAGGTATGTATTTGCATATATATGCATGTTTGTGTGTGTATATATATATATGTATGGGGATGTGTGTGTTTGCATATATGTGTATAAATATCATCATTTTTAACATCCATTTTCACCTGCTTGCATGGAATTTGCTGAGGCAGATTTTCTATGGTCGGCTACCCTTCCCATCGCCAATCCATACCCGTATGCAAGCAAGGTAATATTTTCCTATGGATATGTTTTTCACAGACTTGATATGAACACTTGTATGATGATGCTATTTACGACTATCATGTAATGTTTTTACATGGCTAGATACATATATATATATAATATATATGTATATATTGAGTTCAAATGCCGCCGGGGTCGATAAAGTGAGTACCAGTTATGAACTGGGTCGATAAAATCGACTACTTCCCTCCCCAAAATTTCCAGGCCTTCGTACCCAGTATAGAATGGAATATATATATGTATAAATATATATATATATATATGTGTGTGTGTGTGTATATATATATATATACACACACAAACATGCTTTCAGTTTTCATCTGGCAAATCCCATCACAAGGCTTTCGTTGGTGTGGTGCTAAGGTGTCATACAGTGAAACTGAACCCAGACCACATGGTTGGGAAGCAGGTTTCTTAGCCACACAGTTGTGCCTATGTATATATGCATGTATGTGTGTATATGTATGTGTGTGTGTGTATATATATATATATATACACACCTACATCCAGTGTGTAAATGTATGTATGTATATATACAACTATATATATGGGTACGTATGTCTGTAAGTATGTGTATATATATATATATATACATCCAGTGTGTAAATGTATGTGTATGTATGTATACAACTGTATATATGTGTGTGTGTATGTATATATATATATATACACACACACACACTAGTGTATTTGTGTGTGTGTGTGTGTATATATGCTTGTGCATGTGTGTGTAGGTGTCTATGTATGTTGGCATATGCAAAACATATCTATGTGTGTATATATATATATTATATATGTGTGTGTGTGTGCATACATACTCATGTACATGAATATGTGTGATATATAATATATGTATAACATTTGCTTATTGTTAGAAATGTTTTATTTTCCATCTTTGAGATTTCTTTTTATATGGAATGTGTTATAACTAATATCTTCTTGTTAAGCTCTTCGGTTGTCTCATAATGTATTCTTGTACAGCTTGTTGTGCATGTGACTATCTCTTGTCAGTGGTAGGATTAATGAGATTGCTGCAGCTGAAGTGAAGCTTTCCTGCATTATTGAATGTTTTTTAGTAGTTTCTGATGCTGTATCTTAAGAATTACAAATGTGTACTGTTTTAACTAATGTCTACGAAACTGCTTTGATTTCTACGATTGTCACTTCATCCTTGTTGTCTATCTTTTCAGCTGGCTTGTAGGTTTGATCATTATAAATGAATGGGAATGTAGTGTGCTGCTGCTGCTGCTACCATCACTGCTATTACTGACTGCTGCAGCAGCAGTTACCACCACCACCACCACTGCAAATGCTGCTGCTTAAAGCAGCAGGAAAGGGATGAGGAAGCATGGAATTGGAAAAACTGAATTGCTTTAGATTCTTTCCTTGCTCTTTATCATTTTTAACAAATGTTCTTATGTCTTGAATTGGTTTTCCTCTTGAAGTTTCTTTATAACTTGTTTTATGCCAGGTTCACACATCTTTCATCCAACATCATCACTTTCTATCTCTCGTTCTTAGCTTGCGTAGGTTGGACAAGTCTTCTACAACACACTGCCTTGCCATTTGTTGTCTCTCTTCATCTCTTTTGTGAGGTTCAGTTCCTGAGTTTGTTCCTGTGTCTTTCTTGGTTCTTCCACAGGACTCACTTGGCACTTCTTGGCCCAACTCTCATCCTCCATATGCTTCACATATCTGTATCAGTGCATTTTGCTCTCTTGCATGCTACATCTGATTCCTCTTATATTTAGGGTTTTTTTGTGATATTTTTCATGCATTACACAATTAGTGCTCATAGTTTGCTACTGTACATCACATTTAGTATGTAAACATCATACACTCTGCTTTTTATTCAGAGAAAATTTGTTTGCAACTGAGATATTAGTTTCCTAAAATTTCTTGCCTTGTTCTTATTCTGGCTACTATGTTTTTGGAATAGTCTTCTCCAAGATTAATCTTGGTAATGGAAGCTATCAACTACTTCTAAGTAGTCTTCCAAGTATTTGAAAGAAGTTCATGGGTGCTCCTGTTGCTAACTAGTCTTGTGCATCTGTTACATATGAAGACTTTATTCTTTATCAGCCTGCCTCTGAACCCTCCCCCCTCCATTGTGCATCCATAATTAACATTAGGTGGAGGTATGGCTGTATGGTAAGAAGTTTGCTTCCCAACCACATAGTTCCTGTTTCAGTCCCACTGTGTGGCACCTTGAGCAAGTATCTTCTATAGCTTTGGGCTAATCAAAGCCTTGTGAATGGATTTGGTAGACAGAAACTGAAAATCCCATGTGTGTGTGCATGCATATATATATATACGTTTGTCTCCAACCACTGTGACAACAGGTGTTGGTTTGTTTACTTCCTTGTACCTAGTGGTTTTTCAAAAAGATGGTAGTATCAGGTTTTTAGAAAAATAAAAAAGTACTGGGGCCAAGTTTGACTACCTCTCAAGGAGGTACCCTAACATAGCTACAGTGACCGAAACAAGTCAAAAATAAAAGATTTGGTATACAGTACATAATTCCTACCTATTGTTTTTACAGCTTGAGCATAGTAACTGCCCTAATGGCCATAGTCGTGTTTACTTTCTTGCTAACCAGAATTTATGTCTTTGGTTGATGCCACTGATTTTTAGGCTTTGTTTCTACATTAGGGATTTCTCTCTTAGAGATTCTATACTTTACTGTTACCACCTAGAGAACTATAATAAACAGGAGGGTACTGAGAACTGAATCCTACCAGACACCTACCTACAAGCTAAATTTCTTGCTGAAATCATTACCAACTCTTACCTTGTATGCCATATACAGTTCCCTTACAAGGCATTCTTCGACACCTGGTTTTCCTAGTGACTGCCAGACCACAGAGCATGGTAGCCTGTTAAAGACGTCCTCCATGTTGAGTGTTTGAGATAGTGGTTTGTTCTTATGTAAGAGCTCCTGTTCTCTGCATCACTGAGGACTCCTACATCAAACACAAACTTTAAACTGTATCTTATCTAAGTTAATTCCCTTCCCTATCAGTTTTATTACTAAAACACTTTCAGTTGCCCATCAAAATAAGAACTTGTTTCCAGAGCATCACCTTTGCCTTTCTAACAGTTGATGTTCTACACCACCAATCATTGATTGACACTACTCTGTACTACCTGATTGATTATGCAAGTAACTTGTCCATTTCGTACTTCATTGAATGTTTTCAGCATCTCAACAAGTGTCCCTGCTGGTCCAGCTGCTTTTCTTCAATATCCTTAATTGCACTCTTGGCCATATGTTCTTACTTTACCTCTAGCCTTTTACTGTAATTTCAACATAAATACTTCTAAAATTCTTCATTGTATATTTTAAAATGGGTTCTTCTGCATCATTGATTTCCTTATTTACTTTCTATTTAAATTGGTTATTTCTTGAGTGTTTATAATCTTTTCAGAATTTACTGAATTTCTTTTGATACTTGAATTAAGTCTCTTTTGTGAGATAGACAGGTATTTTAGTTTTATCTTTGAGTTATCTTAAATAATCACTCTTATTTCTGAAACTTTCTTTTTAAAAAATCTGTTTTCAATAAAGGCACCTTGAAATGTCTTTCTTTAAAAACATGCTCTTCTATCTTACTTTTATCACCAAAATTGCATATTAGAATATATTATATGCAAGCAAGTATTTAACTGTTTTAAACCTTTTTACCTCAAGGGAAGACAATGCAGACTGGAATGTTGTTGTAAGGTATCATATATCATTTTTTTTTTTTTTTAATGACTAATTTGGCTTTGGCTTCTGACTCTGCTCCAAGCTGTATGATTACTTTTCTTTTAACTGACATGAAGCCTTAATACATTCTTGGGAGGTGTTTCAGTCTTTTTAATAAAGTGTGTGTGATATCTTGTCTAGTTCTGGACTAGAATTTCTCTATGGTACTGGGTTTTTTTATTTTCTAGTTATTCACATGCATCAACTTTTGCTTCTTGCAAATTTTACTAATGATAATGAAAATGTATTCATGAACTGATAATTAAAATTAATTCACTATCATATGACTTAACAATATTATCAGATGAGTTTTTTTTTGTTTTTTTTTTTAATGTAAAATCTGGTTCAGCATTGAATAATATTTTTACCTTTACTGACTTAACACAAATAACTGAATCAGTAGCATTGACTAAGTTCAGATGTAGATTTCTACAATATATAAGGGACTTTTTGAAAACCTTTCTATTATCCTTATGACATCCAAGTATTTCTACTTGAATGTTCAGCTACTTCTAATTACTCCAGACTGAACTGAAACTTGGTTATACCTCATGTGAAAGCTGTATTTGATTTACTTATGCACCATTGGCCTATCAAGAACTGAGGCTACTTATAATCTACTTTTGATTGGCATGTCCAGAAAATGGCTTTCTCTGAGTACCTCCTTTTATTCGGGTTTGAGAAGGAAATATTTTATATATTTTAAATTTAATTTAAATATTTAATTACTGATTCATAAGTTAACTGGTTATCGTTTAACATCTGTTTTCCATGCTGGCATGGGTTGAACAGTTTGACAGGAGCTGTCCAGACTCCAATTGTCTGTTTTGGCATGGTTTCTAGTGCCAACCACCTTACACTGTGCTGGTGCTTTTTATGTGGCACCAGCACTATTGTTATTTAAAATTCATTCTGTATTAATAATTGGTTTAGAGTTTTATAAATATCACAAATTAACTTATTTTAGATCCTTTATACTGACTGCCAAATTTATGCTTGACAGATGGATATTTTTAGTGTAAACTAGGTAATATTTCATTGAAAAGCTCTTTGGCATATAAAATTTGCTTTCAATAACCTCAATTCTATTGCTTCATTAAGATGTCTTTTGCTTTATTGAAAAATTGTTTTTGTGAATTTGACTAATAGAAATCAAGTTGTTCACTTGCAACCTATTTTGAAACGTTTTAGATTTAAACATTGGAAAGTTATTAGTATTTGTAAGGTTTTAAATCGGGTTTAAAATATTGCATACTTGATTAGGCCCCTGAATAATTTTTGATAAAAAATGAAAAAATTTGAATTTTTTATAATGAAAATTTTAAAGGCAGAATGTTTAAATCAATGCCTTTGGGGGAAAGCAGTGCATCAGAACAGCATTGTTAGAACAACAATTTCAGCTGGAAACTTAGAAAAGGTGAATTGAATCCCCCCATTTATTTATTCTTATTCCTGTCTTTGCAATAAAACATTAGGTAATTAATGTTCATTGCACACATTAAAACTTATGAAAAGTTTAGATTTTAAAAAAATAATGGACATAAGAGAATTGACTGGAAGATATAGTGAAGTAGTTAAAAGGACTGTTTTCATTGGAAATTTATATTCAGGTAAAGATGGGCATAACTTTGCAGGGATGATTAAATATCATTCTTATTAGTGTCAATATTTTACCAAAAATGTTTTGGAAATCATTAAAATGTATTCTATAAATTAGTTTTGAAATTAACTTATTTCAAAGATGTATTTTATTACAGGGTGTTGATTCAGACTGATATAAGTTGAATACCAGTGGCTGTGTATTATAATTTAAGGCTATAGGAATCTGGGCACTTGACAAAATGTTTAATTAAAATGTGACTTTTACATGTCCCACATGGACATTAATTTGTGGGATAAAGTAGCATGCTAGGACTGATACTGTTGCTCCAGGAAGTGATTAATTTAGAATACAAAAATACTTTTGGAATATTTCTGCATTATAATGAAATTGATTAGATAGAAAATTGATAAATTATATAAAAAGTTTTTCACTTTTTACAAATGTTAAACTGGGATAGTGTTGATGTGTAAAGGAGAGAAAAAAATTTAAATAGCTGTTTTGTTCTTCTTTTATCCCTCATCTCTTATGTTTGACTTCTTTCTTTCTTTCTTTTTTTTTTTTTTTAGACTTGTAAAAAGTTCATTACAAAAATGAATCTTCTTCATAACTTGAATTTTGAAAACTTTCTGTATTTCTTCATTTAAAGAAGCTTTTCATGTTATTCTTTCTTCCTGGAATGTCTTATAAGGATGCAAAAAAAAAAAAAAAAGTTAACATTTTTCATCTTCTAGAAATTGCTGCTCAACTTCGTAAAAGTTATCCTTCTTAGAAAAACATTTACTCATAATAATTATACTTTTTATTTATGAAATTAGAATTGCTGAATAACTAGTGTGGTTACTTACACTTCAGATATTTTCCATTTATCAGATCTGAACTGCCCTGGAGTGATCCATTGGGTTATAAGGGAATTAAAGAGTGTCTCAAGCAAATCATCAGCTTGATGGAGTCCAGCCATCTTCAAGTACTCAGCCTGTTAGATATGTTCTATAAAAAGCTGTATCGTTATAAAATCCAAACTGTCTTTACTTTATTTACACCGAGGGTTTTTTTTTCTGGGTGACATATGCTAAAATATAGTCTACGTACATTCTAATGCTATTCCCAAAACTTATAGTATTTTGATATTATTCTCATTCTTAAGAGCTATCTTGCATGTATTAGTTTCTGATAGTTTTTATTATATACAGTATTGGAACAAATGCTTTTGAAATTGAATTTATTTCAACTGTTAACCAATCAACAGTGAATTAGAATTGTAACTAGTATTAATTTGGAGCTAGCACATGGGCAGAACATATTACACATGAACAGAACTCATTTTTCTTTTTTCTTAACCAAATTTCAACTGATAAAGATCTATTTTACTCAATTATTTGAATTTTGATTCAATATGTCATGTTTATTGATATATATATTCTGGAGAATTTTAATTTAAGAAAATCATCACCATAAATATGTTTATTGTCATTGATATTTATCATTTGTTTTTCAGTGATGGGTTCAGAAATAACTATTGACATACCTGTTATTGTAGACAAAATGAACATTGATGCAATAAGTGCATATATTTCACAGCTTAACATCTTTCTCATACAACTGACAACCTTTCTCTCTCTCTCTCTCTCTCACACACTCAACTAAACATTACTCTCCCTTACTCACTCAGCTGAGCATGTCTCTCTCTCTTACTCACTCAGCTGAGCACCTCTCTCCCTCACTCACTCAGCTGAGCACCTCATTCACTCAGCTGAGCACCTCTCTCTCTCTCTCTCCCTTACTCACTCAGCTGAACATCAGTCGAGCATCTCTCTCGCACTCGCTGATTGCCTCTCCCTCTCGTGCATGCATTCGCTGGGCATCTTGCTCGCTGAGCACCCTCACCCCCACCCCTCGAACTCACTGAGCGTCTTTCTCTCTCTCTCACACCCAGCAAGGCATCTCTTTCTCTTACATAGCTGAACATTTTGCTCACTTGTACACACACTCATGCATACACAACTGAACATTTTTCTCACACACATAGAGCTGGACATAATATTTAGTGGATAATACAGTTGTACATACTCCAAAATGGAGAGGATCATCATGGCTATAATGCCTTTGGTTGTATATCTGCTTCATCAGGATTGATTTTAGGTTAAACAATCTCTTTTTTGGCTGTGGTAAGAAGCTTGCTTCCCAACCCCATGGTTCCAGGTTCAGTCCCACTGCGTGGCACCTTGGGCAAGTGTCTT
>JAOPUL010003389.1:6784506-6799968 GCA_027564515.1 Octopus rubescens | reverse complement strand
GTAAAACATGGACCCAGTTAGTTAGGTATGACCTTAGGAAGTTGAGATTACGACCAGGCCTTGCACAAGATCGAGGGGCTTGGAGAAGAGCCATTGGGTAAAACCTGTCCAACCCATGAGGAAGAAAAAGAAATGTAAAATTATCTTTTCTTAAAATCTATTACACCATCTTATTGTGTAATTTTTATTGGCCTGTAAAATATCCTTAGACATGGAGTAAATTTCCTAATTTTGTTTTAAATGATTTGTAATATTTTGTCTTATAGCACTTTAGACCATCTTTAATGTATAAAAAAATTCTTTTTAGATGCACTTCAAGCAGGTGCCTCACAGTTTGAAGCAAGTGCTGGAAAACTCAAACGTAAATTCTGGTGGAAAAATTGCAAGGTATGTTTGGTTTTATGGTTAAAATCACTTTCTTTTGGTAGTTATCTTTATTAAATTTTGACAAAATTATCTACTCTTAAGATTTTTTTTTTTTTTATGGGTCTTTTTTGACCTAAACTTATTTAAATTAATCTATGCTAAAGATATTTTTTTCTTAGATATCATTGTACAGTTTCTGAAAATTAATTTTTTAATTTAAATTTTATTTATAAGTAAAAGAAAAATATTACTAGGAAATTATTTTCAGATTATATTTGACCAATATTGTATTGAATCTGAGGAATTAATTTTCTAATGAATTCATATGATAGAACAAATATTTTAAATAGTCTAACTTTTAATTGGTTAAATGTTAATTTCTTGGAATATTTTAAACAATTTTCAAATGTGTGGTTGCACACACACACACAGTCTCTCCTTCTCTTGCTCTTTTTCTCTCACTATCTTCTCTTCCCCCCACCCCCAACTGCTTCTATGCCATCATCTCTCCCACTCTGGCCTGCCCTCAACAACTCCTGCTCCTCTCTTCATTTCATTGACTCTTCCTGGATTCTTGCTGCTCATCTGTTTTCTCTTTCCTGTTCTCTTCCCCTCACACCTACCATTCATGCTCACCCTTATAATGTAGAATACTCTTTCTACTATGCAACCCATCTCATCACTCTTAACAATTCTGCCCTTTCCTTTCTCACTAACCTCCCTTTCCCCCATTTCCGTCAATATTACTCCCCTCCCCTATTCTCTCTCTCTCTCTTTCTCTTTCTCTCTCTCTCTCTCCCCCCACCTCACTACTATAAATCTGTTCCACTGATCATTCTTTACTGTCTTTCATTTCATTACCTTACTTAAAATTATCATTCTCTCTCTCTCTCTCTCTCTCTTATTCTCCTATTCTCCTTTAGTTTTAGGAGTCTCTTTAGGTTCTTTTTTAGTCTTGCAAGTTGCAAGGTAACCTCACTAGTGCTCTGGTAGCATGAAAATGCAACCAATATGCTCTGTCAAGTGGTCAAGGGTATCCAACCTTAGAAACCACAATAAAAGACATTGGAGCATGGCTTGGTCCTTTCACTCGTTGGATCCTATCGAACCATCCAACCCATCTATGGATGTTAAATGATGAAATATATTATTAATTTTTATATGTATATTATTAATTTACTAAGTTAAATATTTAAAGTGACTTCAAAGCTGTAAAAGTAATTTTTTTATTATTATTATTATATATATATTGGTAATTTGTGAACTAATTTTGAAATCTTATTATATGTACTAAATGCAATTGTTTTTATCATTCACTTAAATGATTATGGCAAGATTAACTTACATTTCACTAGTTAATAACATTTTAAAAACAGTCATAATTTCCTTTTTAAAATGTATTCATTTACATAATAAAATGCTCTAGGCACATTATTTTATATATGTAAGAATAGTCTTCCTTGCAAAATATTAACTGTTATCCTGCTAAAAGCCACAATTATGGCTTTTCATAAGATTACATTAGGCTACAATTGTGGCTTTAAATAAACTGTTTTTAATTGTATATAATTTCCAATTAGTTAAATGTGCCTGCTGTAATGTTTTTCTCCATGAATAGTAACATAAGAAGCTTATCTTCAATTTACCTTTGTATGTAATGTGGCCGGTTAACAGTTAAGATCTTCAATTATGGATGTTTGATCCATAACACAGTTAATATATTATATCTTATATAAAAATGAAATGTGATTACCATTTCCTTTTCTTTTCTTTCAATTAAATAATTAAGGAGTTTAAATTTTAGAATTTGTACAGCCTGGTAGAATTATTTTATGAATATGGTATAAATCATGAAGACTTATTACTGAATAATTTCAGATGATGATAATTCTTGGTGCGATTGTGGCAGCCATTGTCACTGTAATCATTGGTAAGTGCTGGTGCCATCGATTATCAATCACTTTCTTGTTGAGTTTGTTTACAACAGCTTCCTGGAAATAACACCTTTTTTTTTACCCACTCAATATGATATGCAGTAATTTTCTGCTCGTTTTAAATTTTATTGTTTTATAAAATGAGCAGAAAGTATGGGTTACTGTGTGAAAATATGTTGAGTGGTAAAAAATAAAATAATAATCTCTCGACCAGATGAGAGCTGATTGTTACTGAACCAACATCTTGAAAGTGTTTTTCTTTTCTCCAGCACTGAATGCCAATTTAGAAATTTTATTTCAAATTTTATATACTTTGACAATTTGCATTTGGATTTTTTCCCCATAGCACGCAAGACAAATTTGCTATCTTTTCATTCTTTCATATTTTTTTTTTTTTTTATCTGGAATGTCATTATTTATTTTTTATCTTGCACTTGCACGCCAAACATTTTTTTTTTTTTTTTGTCAATTTTAACCTCTTAAATTAGATTGCTATTCATAAAATTTCATGAGAATGGCTCATATACTCAATTTGAGATGAAATTTAAAAAGGTAATAAAAAAAAAATTTTTTTTAAATCAGAAAATTTTTGTTCCCCCATAATGTTGAAAACAATCTTTTTAGAGGTTAAACACTGTTATCTCTTTTTACTTAACTTTTTTATTTATTTGCACTTTTGGCTTTTTTGAAATTCTCTTTTACAGATGATCGCTATTCTTGTTACCATTGTACTTGTGATTATTATCATTATCATTGGTAAGTTATTGTTGGTCTTACGAACTGCCATCTACTCTAACACTGTATTGCAAAGAAGATGTCGGTTCTTTTGTGCTGCTCTAACATTCTCTTAATTCCAGTGTATGAAATACCTCAATTTGTAATGCATCTTATTAATTCAATTTTTAAATGCTTTTTATAATACTAATTGTTTAATTAAAGATGGATCAGGTTTTCAATCCCAACTCACATAAAACGCTGAATTGGAATTAAAATTAACAAATGTAATCGACTTTCTATGATAGTAACATAATATTCAGGATTATCTAACTTCCATTTCTATTTTTCCATCTTTTGCAACTCTCTCAGCTGTCTTCTGTCTGTGTCTCAATTTAACTTTGTCTTTTGCATTCATATTTTGCTTCCTTTCTCATTGAAGGTCAACCTAAGATTATTGCATGGTTGGTTTCATGTTTTTTTTTTTTTTTATGAACCCTTTGTTTGGTTTCCAGTATTTTAACACTAAACAAGGTTAAGTCATAACCACTGACCTGAATAATAAAGGTCGATAAAGATTTTGTCATGCCAGAAAAATTGGGTTTGAATCTGATTGAGTAAAGCTAGAGCCAAAACTAAAAATAGTTGGATCTCATTCACTACAAGAGCATAGCTCAGATTTCTCAGACAAATTGGCTGATGATAGGGCTTAATGATTTTCCCCTGAACAAAACAATACTCATGTCAATAGAAGAAAGAAATATTTGGAAAATCAGTATAATCTCTTGAGTCTGAGAGTCTAGATAGAAAACAGATCAGTCAGTATTAGAACAACCATATAATTTCTTTCTGATTTCATTCAACTTGTTAAAGTGATAGGAGTTGATGACCATACAAGTTTGATTGCTTATACAGTTTGTATACAAATTGTGGTTAGATAGCGTTTAACCTGCTAAGACTAGCATCAAAGATGGTTTCTAGTAGAAGGGAAGTTTATGGATTCCAGCTGCTTGTTAAGATTTATCATTCATTTTATATTGATAAATTCTCAGTGACATACACCTATTCTATAAAGGACTTAATGATATTCTGTGATTGGTTTCGGAATTGTCATTTAGTGAGGAAGCACATTGTACACGTATTTATTGAAAACTCTTCTGCCACACACATTGTCAATTCCTATTGTATACTTCAATGACTTGTTCCAAGATAATTTGTTAACGTGAATAAAGCTGTTTAGTTTTATCGGTTGTTGTGAATAATTTTATCTGCAACTATAGTAAATATTAGTAAATAATTTTATCTGCAACTATAGTAAATATTAGTAAAACAGCTTACCTGGCTTTCTTTGAATATTTTGTGTTCCCAAGTTGTTGTTGTTTTTTTAACATTTGTAAGGACTAAGTGCTTATAACTGATATTCTGAACCAAATTTTTTATTCTTCATAAAATATCATTTCATTTATTCAACCAGCCATTGGATTGTTTTGCCAGTTTGTTTATAAAATCCATGTTTCATCCATTTAATAGTTTATCAAGTTGATCCACTTATTTACATTTATCAGATTCTTTAATTCTCTGGCGTATTTTAGAATTTTTGCTATATTTATGCTGTTTTCTTCGATGTTTCTAATTCTTCTTTTAAATAAAATGGCTTATTTTCATTTCACATTCAAACATTATTCTGGGCTATTAAACCATTCATTTTTGGTATCAACTTGCTTGAAGTTGCCTCTGGTTCTATTGCTACAAAATTGCCCATTTTAAAATGGTTGTTATTTGAAACTCTAAGCATCATCTAAGTTATGTTCCAAACAATGTGATGGTTTTTAACATTTTTTTTTTTTCATACTTGTTTGCAATAGTAAATCCTATTTCAAATCTTACATACCTTGTAAGGTTCTCTTAGATTTAACCTTGTCAATCCCTGTGTCTGTCTTGGTCAACTTATGTCAGAATTTCATCTGTACGCATTCTATATCCATACCAGCACAGCCAACAATCCTTGTCCGTTTGCTTTCTTAGTTCTCTTGTGTATGCTCAGTTTTTTTTTGTGCAAGTTAAATGTGATCCATTGGATGTTTTATGTTAGCTCATTCTTCTCCACCCTCCATAAATCTTTTCACACCCATTGCTTATGCCTTGTTACATTGTACAAGTTAAAACATTTCATGCAGTTTACTCTTTGCCAGCAGGTGACAGCTGTCAACGTTTTCCAACAATAATTATATAACTAAGTAGCTGAATGAAAAGCTGTACAAAAGTAGTGAGCAGCTATTTGTCTTTTTGAATGCACAGTATGTGTGTGTGTGTGTGTGTGTGTGTGTGTGTGTGTGCGTGTTTCTGCAAGTGTGTGAATATGTTTGTAAATAAAATATTCTATATATTTTCATGTTTTTCTATTTACATCTTAGGTAGATATGTCTATTGGCAAGTAGTTTATTAGTGGACAGAATCTGTAAAGAGCCAGTCAGAATAACGTGGGGTTAGTTACTCCCCTTTGTTCTGAGTTTAAATCCCGTCCCAGGATGACATTGCCTGATATTCTCCTTCCGAGGTCAATAAAATAAGTACAAGACAAAGTATTAGTGTTGGTTTAAGTGACTAAAATTTTTGAAGTTTGTAATCCAGCATGACCACAGTCCAAAGACGAAAACCAGTAAAATAGTTATTCACACTGAGTAATATTGGATTCTTGCCAATACTCCCCTTTCAGTACATTATGAAAGGATACTTCCCAAAAGTTAATTTAATTAGCATTGTTCTTTGCCAAGTTGACTGATTGACTTTTTCTTTAGATTATATTTGAATATAGAAGATATTTAGTTTTCAAATGTTTAATGAAAAAAAAAAAAATTGCTATAAACTCATTGGTTAACATAGGTAGAAAGCCTCATTTTGGAGAGTTGTATAGTTGATTAAATCAACCACAGTACTTGATTTGTACTTATTTTTATTAATCTTTGGGACGATGATAGGCAAAGATGATCTTGGTAGATTTGAACGGAGGATGTACATGGCCATATTTAATATTTAAATAATCCAACATTTTGTCCAATATCTTAATGATTCTGCCAATCCATTGCTCTGAAAACTTAAGGATATTCATCCATGGCAAATTAAAGATAAAAATCATTGATATTTTATTAAAATCAAGAATTTCGCCAGAATAACAAAACAAGAGAAATTTTTGTTGTTACTATGGAAAAACTATTGGAAGATCTATATATAGCTGGTCTTGGACATTTGTGTATTTATATAATATCCAGTTTATTCAGAGGAGCACCCAAAACATTAGTTAAATTACTGACATTATTTTATTGTGAAACATTGATTGATTGCTGTTTTTAGAACATCTTACAGACTGAATTATTATTCACATTATTACTACTATTCTATGAATAGTGGTTGGCACTTTAAACAAGAGTATTGTGGTTAAAGTCAACAAAAAAAAAAAAGAATTCTTTAAGAAACCATGCATAGTGAATGTTCCTAGTTTAAAAATCATTATTACCATTAGTGGTTCTGCTTTCAAAATTTATTCAGCACAAATTCATTTTGTTAGTTTCTAAAAAGTATGAAGATTAATTTTTATTGCTAATTTTCAACTTATTAATAATATTTGAATAGATTTAGCTATTTTATATACAAATATGGAAAACATTGCCATTATTTCTTGTTTTTCAAAATAAGATCCCCATTCATACTTTGATTGGCAATATGATTTTTTTTATTTTGTTTTTTATTTCAATAATTAATCCCAACTTTTCTTCACATAATCTTTCTCTATTAAAAGCTTAAGTTTCTATGATCTTGGATTAAATGGTTTTCATTATGTTCTTGGTTAATGTCTGAAGATGGGTAGATTGTAAATATATATATATATATATATTCCACAAGTAATTGTGTTTTTCTGTATATTATCATTTTCATTTTATTACTATTATCTAATAAATTGAATTCTCTTTCCTTTGTTTGAAAAATATTTCAGGAATCTTCATAATTTTTTATGGCTACACATATATTGTGTACCTGTATGAAATAACAGGATTGAATGATTTTTTTTTTTTTTTTATACATAGGAATAAGATTTTATTTGAATGTTTTCAGAATTATTATTGAATTTTTATGAGGTTTTTACATAAAAATCATTAATAATTTAGACTTGACAGGAAATTTTCTCACTTTGTCCCTTTCACTTTTGCTTTCTGCCCTTCATATATTTCACTTTAATTTTTCATTGCATAAATTGTTTTATAATTGAACATTACTGTAGAATTCCACTATAAAATAGCTTGCATTGGATATGTTTTTCTTTAGTATTCATTCATTGTATATCCTTTTTAAAATGCTTCAAATGATTTTGTTTTTCTTTCTTAAATATTAATCATTCTAGTATTGTAATTGATTACATTTTTAAACCAAATATTTAGATTCATTTTTAAGTATGATAATACTAATTATTTTAAAGTTCAACTTAATATTAATATAAACTACCTTTATTTTTTTAAATATATTTTAAAAGATTAAAATGTTAACTTGAAAGTGTTTATAATTATTCATCTCTTCTAATGTGTAGAAATATACTGTTCTTTTTGATTAGAATTATTTTTACAAATTTAAATATCTACATTACATGTTGATTGGTTTGTATTTTTTGATATTCTAATTTATTCATATTTAATATATTTTGAGTGTCTGTGAAAACTTCAAAATGTGTTTTGATAACTCATTGTATTGACAAATTTTAATTCCTTTAACAAGATATATTCCCTTTGAGTCTCTTCATTGTTAGTAACTTTTAAAATTATTCATTTAACTACAGATCTTTTATTCATTTATATCTATCTATAATAATTATATATATATATATATATCTATATATATATATATTTAAAAAAAACAAACATTTTCTAGTGAGCTTGTTTTTCTCTTTATCCGTTCATATTTGAATTAACTTTTAACTTGTCCAAGTTGCATGTTTTTCTTTACATCTGCTTGAAATTCACTAAGTGTAGCCTTTACACATTCTTAATATTACATACAATACAATGAGATAGTGTTTTATGAATTGTACTTACGCAAGACAGTTATATAAATGTTATAGATTATAAATGTACATAAATTTATATACAATATTTAATCTGTTCCTATTTCTTTATCTTCCTCCCTATGACAGTCTGGGTGGCCACATAAATACTTTGTGATGTGTAAGCTCCAATTTCTTGTCTTATGAATATATTGCACTATCCAACACAATCTTGGTATTCATTAGATGTTGTACATGTTGTATATAGAGGTAGATGTTTTTGTCCCAGATTCAAATGTAGTTTATACTGTGTATTGGTTTTCTGCTGTTAGGAATTTTTTTTTATAGCACAGGAATTTTTCTAATTGTTGCACCTAAATGCATTAAAATACTTCAAAAGTGCGTGTGCACATGCACAGACATGCAACAGAGTAATATTTTTTTTTTTTTTTTTGTTGGTGGCTTTTGAGTTCATTTTTGCTAAGAGATAAAAGTTAGCTTCTTGTATGTGTCCAGAAAATTCGCCGTAAAACAAATTCGCTGTTTGGACAATTATATCAGCATTTTGTTTAAATAAATTTTTTAAAAAATGATAAATGGTTTTATAAAAGCATTAAATAGGCAGGCAAGTCTTTATTCAACATCAAACATTAAAAAACAAAATGTGATGAAGTCATTTAAAACGAAATTTCTTGCTAATTTTCTTACAGCAAAAATGTTTACGGCGAAATTTCCTATAACCCTTCTTGTAGATGTTAAATTTTTAATGCTATTTAGTGATTGTAGATGTTAGATTTGAGTATTATTTAGTGATTATATATTTGAATTTAGAATGCTAGTATTGATTTTCATTGAATAAGTTTTATAAAATATTATTCTTGGATATTCTTAATATATTCATATTAAGGGGTTTGTCGAAACACACATTGCGTCTTCACATTTTACGATAGGCGATATTAAGTATTAGTATTCTTTTATTTGTTTCAGTCATTAGACTGCAGCCACGCTGGGGCACCACCTTGAATTTTTAGCTGAACAAATTGACCCCAGTACTTTTTTGAAGCCTGGTACTTATTCTATTGGACTCTATTGCCGAACCGCTAAGTTATGGGGATGTAACAGGCCATCATCAGTTGTCAAGCGGTGGTCACACACACACACACATATATATATATATATATACGAGGGGTTTCTTTCAGTTTCCATTTACCAAATGCACTTACAAGACTTTAGTCGGCCCAAGGCTATAGTAGTAGACACTTGCTCAAGGTGCCACACAGTGGGACTGAACCCGGAACCATGTGGTTGGGAAGAGAGCTTCTTATCACACAGCCACGCTTGCTTATTTTGTCTATTTTAGTGTGATTAAAATAATACTTAATGATCTGATCCAATGTCAGTAGTATTTAGCCTAAATCATTTAAGGCAGTAAAGTGTGATTTAAGAGATTTGATTATGGCTGGCTATAATTTTAGCAGGTTGTATGATCATGTAAAAGTTTCCTCTCCATGTTAAATTTTAATAGTTTCATTAGTTTTCTTTTTCCCAAAATATTGTTTCTATGGACATTATATTCTTTTAGCCTGGAAGTGAAACAAATGAACTAATCTAATGTACAATACCTAGTGGAACATATTGCAGTTAATCAAATACTATTTCTCTTATTAGTTCTTATCCAATCTGAGAAGTAGCCAAGGGTTAAATTGGTTCTTATTGGGATCTAACACAAGCTACCAAATATTTCGACTAACACTGTACAAAGTATTGGATTTTCCCCTTTTAAACACAAAAAGGATGATGCCCCTCCTCATCTCTTTATCTTTTTTCTGTGTCTCTTTATAATATAACTTTGATATGTTTCGGCCAGTATTGGTCCAGGCCATGTCTAACTTAATAGCACCACCTTCCAAATATTTGGAAGATTTTTGCACAAGTTCTTTTCATCCTTGAAATGACTTGTCAGAGTTCTACAATTCAAATGAAAATTATTTTTCATCTAAAATAATTAGAAGTGTTGTGAAATATATACATTTAAAAACCTTCTTACATTTAATTATTGCTTTAATACTAATCAGTAATATTAGTTTATTCATTGTAAGAAAACAAATTTTTTTTTTCTTTAACCCTTTAGAATTTAAACTAGCTATATGTTGATTAGTCCACAATACCCCATAAAGAGCATAAAGCCGGTTTCTCTGGCGTATATATCCCTTCCTGGATGGGACGCCATCCTTTGCAGGATTACTCATTTTCACCAGCTGAGATAACTGGGGCAACGTGAAGTTGGTCCAGGAATCGAAACCACAAACTTACAATCATGAGTCCAACACCTTTTTCCATTAAGCCATGTTCCTCCACAAACTAGCTATATTCTATTTGTTTTATGGCCTCTTACACTTAGCCTACAATGTCATTCTTAAAAAAAATAATCACATCATTGTATGATTTAATATAAAATAATGTGAATAAATAAGCATTACATTTGACTGAGTAATCTGAATGCTAAAGGGTTAAAGACTTATTTTCATTTAGCTTAAGCCCTTCATTTCCTCACATATTTGAAGTGTTTTAAATACTTGCAATATTGAAATGTTTTTGATATATAAACTCATCAGATCTCAGATATTTTGTTTCTCCAACCACTTTGTTTGAATCGTTAAAAACCTAATCTGTGTAAAACTCATTAAATACCTATTGTAGAATTTGGGTTCAGGCTTAGAGTAAAAACACTTTGTCCATTAATTCTCTTATGCACACACACACACACACACACACACACACGGTACTGCCTATGTTAAACTCTGTTACATTTCAGTCTATAGAATACATTACTTAATGCGCTAAAGGATTTGTTAGCAATTTTCCAACCAAGCAGATTACCGGTACATATTCTATTCTAACCAGAAGGTTTGGTTTTTGAACAGGTCGTTTCTAGTGTCTTCTCGTATAGCACATTTAATCATATTCCATTCTATTCTATACTGAGCACAAAGGCCTGGAACATTTAATCATATTGCTAACAGATTCACTCAGATGAAGGCCCCTGAATTGGGTTTCTCTTTCTAATGTGGTCTTGTCTTAATAAAAGCCTCACAATATCTGTTTTGTGTGAGACTGTTATGGAATATATTAATATTAATCGTATTTTCTACTGTGTTATCTTTATTTTCCATACAAATTATCTTGATGACATGCCACTTATCTTGAAGTGAAAGAACTTTGTCAAGAAACTGAGGATGAAAATAATTTCAGTTTTATTTGATGTTGAAACTGCATTTGCTGCACGTTTTGAAAATCTTTAAAATATTGCTTCTTCCTAAGCGAATGTTTGTAGGGGTTTAAGGATGCTAGAGGAATATATACTGAGAATCTTGCAATCTAACATCATTTGTAAGACCATTAGTATCTTTAAAACTCATTAGTTATCTTGCAATCAACTATTTTTGTTTCAAGAGGTACAAAAGCAATGTTCAGTTTTAGTTGGTGTATATCTGAAGTGAGGCCAAAATAGTTGATATTGCTGCAAGAAATAATCTCTGGATAGTCAAAGCTGGGCTGGTACAGAATGTATTTTGGGTTTTTGAGTAAATCTATACCTATAATTACTTTGTAATTAAATAGTTGTTTTTGTGAAGTTGTTACACTGCTTTTACTATACAAACTAAACATTTAAAAATTTAAAAGGATTCTAATTATATACATGAAAGAATTGACTATACATTTTACAAATTAATATTATGTTAAATTTATTTCTTATCAAAGCTGGATACTAACAGTAGAATTTAAAAGCTACATTTTACAAATGGAAAAACTTGTAAATTTTAATTTTAGGGAACTATGGAAACCAGATTATACCTAATTCTTTAAATTTATCATTTATCTTTACACTTTCGCATAATTCCTTTTAAGAATAGCCTTTTCAGATTTTTTTTATATGATGCATGCATTTTAGTTTGTTGTTATGTGCACTAAGTTCACTTACCTTCTTGAATACTATTTCTGTATGTTTGTGTGTGGTTTTTTCTTTTAGATGTTGTGTAAAGTTATTTGTTGTTTTATAGTATGAGGTTAATTAAAATATAGCTTTGTTTGAATGTATCAAGATATCTCCATATTGTTGTCCATCTTAAAGTTTTACAGCTTTGCATTACAAATGGAAACTTAGATTATAATCTTGACTTTAAAGTGTAAAGTTAATAATTGTTCAAAACTGAACATTATATTACAATCATGTATTTATTAATTTGCATAATTCTCATTTTAGTAAAATATTTACATATTAAAAAATCGCTAGCTTAACGATTTAAAGACATTAAATATAGACTACAGAATTAAAAGCTCGTTTAATTGAAATTCCCAAACTATATTTATTAAAAAGTAATAGAACTAATTTTTTTTTTTTTTACTAATCTTATCTTTTGATGGATTTTATACTAACGTTATTTTCATTTCTCTTCTCTCATTTGTCATGCAGTCTGGGTAGCCAACAAATATGGCTAATGGTAGATTATTTTCATTCTTTTGATGTTGTGATTTTTGTAATTTATTTTGATGGTCCAATTTTATTATTTTATACTTGTGATTTTTTTTTTGTCGGCCTTAATTTTTAATTTGTATGAAAGTTTATCTTCCTGCTGATTTTTAAGGCTTGTTCAAATTGTGACATATAAAGTTACTTTGGATAAAAAATTAAAAAAACCTTTACCCAACAAAATACAATTAACAAATTTATTATTTCCATTAAAAATATAATTTTATGGTAAAGCAGTGCAGGTATTATAAGAGCTTTTATTTGCGAAGATGATACAAATATAGCTTTTCAAAATTGTGCTCCAAATATTAGTTCATATTATTCCTTGTTGCAGTAAAATGCAAATATACTCCATTAATTAAAATTTGATTTAATATTTTAGAACTGAATAATTCTTATTGGAAATAGTATGAGGTATAGAAAATAAAAGTATTTTGTAAATTAAGTGGAAAGTGTCTACAGTTGAAGAAATTAGAGCAAAGATTTGAAAATAGTTATTTCAGACATGTAAAAGTTATGAGATAGAGGCATTCTATTTATTAGTTTTCAATGTCTAACATTTGAAGGGTTGTGAATTGACATTTTTTATTCTATAATTCAGTGATAATTACATTAAATAAGGGATTTTTATTTAGGAGTCCTCTTTAGATTAATTATTTGGAAATTGTAAAGGTAGATTACTCTAATAAGGACATTATGAGAAAGTGATATTTCCTAAGAATATTTTTTTTTTTTTTGGAGGGGGGGTTAACGAAAGATGGTATGTTGAATAATTGTCTATGGTGTCTTGTGGAATACATTAATAGTAAAGTGTAAATTATAACAATCGTTACATCAGCTACTGTTAATGTAGACAAAAAGGTACTATAATGTTGAATTTTGTAAATCAGCTGGTATTTGATTTTTGGTATCTGATATTTTGAAATTGGTTCGGAATAACTGAGTAAAAAGTAATGAGTTTTTTTTATAGACTTTTAAAACGTTATTTAAATAAAACTCTTTATTTCAAACTGAAAGATCTACCAACAATATCAATGTCAAAATAACTTCTAAATAGTTGAAGCACAGATTGGTACAATAATTTAAACGGGTTTCCTCATGCAAAATATTTAGATGATATAGTTACAGAAATAAAAGCTATTTACTGCAGGCATGTCAACAATTCTGGTTCCACTTTGAAGCAGTCTTTATCTAGTATATCTAATACACTGTCATTTTAAAACTGGATAAAGATTTGGATACTGGTGTAGCGGTGTGAGTGACCACATAGTTTCTTTGAGAATCCATTCTCTCATTCACACTTTTTGATATGTATCTACATCTCATCAAAACGTATATAGTTTCATATATCACACTCACATCCTCTCACCATTCTCTCAGACACTACTGGTCCTCAGCTAGATGGAGATTTGGTATGGACTAGGAAGGATTTGTGTGTTGCAATAGAACTGTGTGTCGGACTAATGTGGGGTTACACAGTAATAGCTTTTTTTTTCTCCTAAACTCAGGATTTTCCATATCTCTTACTGGAGAAACATTTAGCTACATTTAACGCATTCTAGATGATATTGAGATCCCATTTTTTCATGATGTGCTAGAATTGGCAAGTGAATGAGTTTTTGTATCAACCGTTCAAACATTTCTTTTATGTAGCAACTTCCACCATGATCCAGTCTGATTTGGCTTGGTTTCTACGGCTGGATGTTCTTCCTAATACCAACCACTTTACAGTGTGTGCTGGGTGCTTCTAACATGCCACTGATAATATATATATGTATAATATATATATATTATTTGAGTTATGGGTAAAACCCAACTAATCTCAAGGAAGCACATCCACTGAGGCGAAAAAGTGTGATATATACACACACATATATATATATATATATATATATATATATATATATGTATACACACACACACACTAATTGTCATTTCTATAAAGTAATTTAGTGGTACCACTATATTACCTGCTATAGGTGTAAGTTGCATGCCATGTTTATCTTCAGGCATATTCTTTGCATTTATGCAGTTATTGTGCAAAACAAATTTTTGTTTTATTCTATTTCTTTTCTTTAACATCTTAATGTTAAATATTGCCCTTTTTTAAATTAATATATATACACACACACACACACACACACACATATTCAAATCTTAATGTATTATGTGATAGAATAGGTGCATTTTTAACAATTCTGTTATGTAAATTGATATAGTTTAAAATGTACAGATGTTTTTTTAAGATCTTTGTTATATATAAAACAGTCTAAGAGAAATTGTGATTTCTGTGTATTTGTGTATAGTTCCGATTATTTATTAATCTCCAAGGCCAACTCAACATGGCAAAACGAAAATAGCAGTATTTTCGTTTTGCCATGTTGAGTTGGCCAATCACTATTTGCTAATAATAATATAGTCTTCATTTAATTCAGTATTTTAAAATTGTTTATATGAGAATCCTAATAAGTGTTATGGAAACGATATATTTTGTGGATACTTTATCTTTTGTAACAGTGATAAATAAACATGAGTGCAGAATGTGATTTTGGGTAACAGTGGCAACTGGAAAGAAGTAAATTAACCATGATGTATGGAGTGGTCAATTGAACTGACTGAATGCAAGTGATCTCTGTGTGTGTGTAACTAAATAGCTAAAACATTATTCACTATATACAAGGGAAGTAATTATATAGATATAGTCAAATAGTAAGGAATTGTTCTGGAGCCAAAAATTATGTAAAATATCGTTAAAGTACTTAAAGAAACATTTTTTTAATTGTTAGTCTTGATTCATTATATGATACAGTATTAGGGTGGCGAGCTGGTAGAATCGTTAGCGCGCCGGGAAAAATGTTTAGCGACATTTCTTCCGGCTTTAACGTTCT
>JAOPUL010003389.1:6123313-6144298 GCA_027564515.1 Octopus rubescens | reverse complement strand
TATACATAATATATATTATATATAAAACATATATATATATATACATATGTGTATAATATATATATATACATACATATACTATATATATTATATTATATTTATATATATATATATATGTATGTGTTTATATATATGTATATATATATAAACTTTTTCACTCTAAGCAAAGAGATGTCAGCAATTCACCAGCTCTGCAATATTTTCTTGTTTTCAAGTGCTCTCCACTGCACAGCCAGGTAAACTAACTAATTCATTTCTGCCCCCATACTGGTTGGTATGGAGCAGGCTGAAATCATATATGCAAAATCTTCTAAATGTATCACCGTCCTTTCGTAGGGCGGTATGTATGTCTTTCAGTTGTTCGACTACTACCCGGCCAGCCGGATAGTTCTTCTTGTGGCTTTCTTCGAATGCGTCGTGGTTGCTTATATCTACGGTATGTCTACATATTTGAGAGAAAACAAACAGCCTGAAGTCCAGTTTCAGATGGTCTTTATTTATTATTATTATATGTATTACTATTCCTATACCATTAGCTACAACTGCCTACATCCACTCATCCACCTATACATAAGTTTTAATCAATTTCATCATAAATAATCAGTTACAATATTAATATACGAAAGAAAAGTAGTAACGGTTATCTTATAATTGCTTCCAGCAAATATTTCAGAAAAAAATATTCTCACCTTTAATTATTTATGGATGTGTGTGTATGCTTGTGTCCATGTATATGTGTATAAATAGAAAGAAAGGAAATACTCCATAACTTATTGGTGCACATATATGTATATATACATACATATTATTTATATATATATATATAATATATATATGTGTATATACACATTATATAATATATATATTATGTGTGCATGTGTGTATGTATATATGTATGTATATATGTATATGTATATATATATATATATATATGCGATTACATGTATATGCATACATTTATATTTCCATGCATGCAACTGCAGGAATGTAAGTGTATGTCTATATGTGTTCATGTTTTTATAAGTAGTTATATATAAGTAGACAATTTCATACACACATGCACAAACATATTCTGCATATTGTGAGCAAGGAAAATTGTGTTAATAAACTTGTATGTCTGTTGGTTCACACTGTGATTCCACATTCGTACAAAGTTATACATTATTTACATTCTTATTATCCTTAAATTTATTTAATATTTTTTATTCTTTCAAACATTTAATAAGGCTTTTTTTTTTTTTCTTTCTTTTTTTCCCCTACTTTTTTGTGTGTATGGTTTTGCATGTATGTTTGTGTGGGTCTGTGTGCGTATCTGTTTACTTGACATTCTAAAGTATGTATTTCTAATTTAACTATCAGACAATTGTTTATGAAAGTTTTAAACTGTTGGTGAAATGTATATCATCTTATAGTAAATGCTTATTAGCTGCATGCTAAGTGAATGGTGGTATACGAAGTTTTGGGTAAAGCCCTCCTGGGACTGGATCTTCAGACTGTTTTGCTTGAATAGACCCTTTTGCTGTTAAATTGAGAAAAAATGTTTAGTAAGTGTTTGAAATTTTGTGTGGTTGAAATGAGCTAATAATTGGAACATAAAAGCTTACATTTAAATAAATAAATATATTGTGTGTGTATGTATGTATGTGTGTGTGTGTGTGTGTATATATATCTATATATATATACATTTATATACATATAATATAATATATATATGTGTGTGTATATATATAAATATATATATTGATCAGTGCATATGAGTGAATGTGTATATGTCTGTAAGTATATATATGTCTATTCAGACATATGCATACATGCATGCATGCACACATACACACACATGTGCACAGTCAGTCTTTCTCTCTCTTTCTCATGGTGATTCCCATAACCCATAACCCATTGTAGATGCACAACTCAGTTTGGTAGAACCCATTCCTCCCGCTTCAGGTTTTATCTATACATACATGCATACATATATGTGTGTTTGTGTGTATAATGTAATCCAGGCACACAGCTGTGAGTTAGGCAGTTGAAAGATTGTCTTCACTTTTGTGGTGTAATCTATTTACAATCAACACATTTTAATCACATTAATTCAGACCACTTACATGCAAATATATATAATTAATTGATGCAAACTACTATGATTCACTGATGTAAGCCGTGAGCAGTACTATAAAATTGTTGGTTCTCTGAGCAAGGTCCAATTCATCCTGTTGGAAAGTTACCTGCTTCAGACTTTAAATTTGCCTCTCATCACACCACGAAAGCAAAGATTAAGCAGCAGTCTAGTCAACTGCTAGGGTTGTAAAAGAAAATAATATATATTGATACACTTATATTCTATACACACTTGCACAAACATACAGAGAGAGCTTTATTGCTTTAACCATTACAGCTAAAACAAGCTAAATAATGGGTGTCAGTGTGTAGGACTCATCTCCAATATAGAAAAAAACCCATTAAATGTCCTAAGTTCCAATCTGTGGAAATTATCCTTTGTAAATACTTTATCTTAGTAGTAGAAACTAGTTTTAGATAATGTACATCATTCATTTTACAAAATTAGTTATATTTTATTACAATGTATGTTAGTAAAAACAAGCATAAATTTTCATGTAGAGATAAAATTTGCATGACAAAATCAAAATTCACCATTATTTTTTTCCTATTTATAATAATTTCAATTCAATGAGAGTGAATATGAAAGAACTCCACTTGTATACTTATTGTTATACTTACTTCTCACCAAATACTATCATTGTAAACACACTAGCTTTATGTGGTCCATTTGAGAGCTCATTTCAAAAATTATTGACAATTGTCCCAAATATCTTTAGAAAAGGCATCATTACTATGATAAATAGCATCTATATTTAAATCTTTCAGGGGTAGACCGGTTCTATGACAATCTTGAAATGATGTATGGATTCAGGTTGAGTAAATGGATGAAGTATTGTTGGATGTACCTGACACCAGCATTTACACTGGTAAGTATTTATTTTTCAGTGTTTTCAGTTTAATATTTTCATATGTATTAAATAATGTTTTCATTTAAGATTATTCACATGTTTAACACTGTTTTGAATTATCTTTATTAAGAATGTAAAGCTAAAAATAAATGACGATTTTATGAACCATTATATCAAAAAGATGGTTTGAAAAAGTTCCCAGACTAGTTTTGTTTAATAAAAAATAACTTATTTACCTAAGTTTTAACATCCATCTCCTTTGAAATAGTCACCTTGCACAGCAATTCACCGATCTCAGCATTCCTGCCACTTTTGGAATCCGGTCTGGAAATCATTTTCCGTAAGCGAGTTAAGGACCCTCTGCGATTCGCCTTGGATCTCGACAACCTTTGAGCTGCATTTTCATCCTAGGGAAGATATTGAAGTCCATAAGTGCTAAATCTGGCGAGAACCTCACAAGAGAGGAGAGCTTGGTGACAGGTGGTATTATTGTCGCGAAGAATTGGATTCTTTGCACTCCACAGATCCAGTCGCTTTCACTGAATGTCCTCCCTCAAATGCCTCAAAACATCGCAGTAGAACTCTCGGTTGACAATCTGGCCCTGGGGAATGAATTTTCGATGCACAATACCATGGATGTCGGGGAAAAACCAATGAGCATGCTCTTGATTGAGCTGCAGCTCTGTTGTGGAGATGAAGGCTTCTTCCAGGGTTGCACCCGTAGACCCAACTCTCGTTCACCGGTGATGATCCTTGATATGAAAGATCATCAGCAGCATGCTGACAGAGATCTTTACAGACTTCAACACGATGTTCTTTCCCGTCCATGACAAAATTGCAGGGTACAGCAAATTTCACAATTTACGAAGTAAACACAGCGATGTCACTCGACACACTGCCTCATGAAGGTTACTGCTAGCTCTCACTGTGCATGCAACCATGTGCAGCCATCTGTTGGCACGCTACTGAACTAGTCCGGGAACTCTTTGATACCACCCCGTGTATATATATCATCATCATCATCATCATCCTTTAATGTCCTTTTTCCATGCTGGCATGGGTTACATACACCTACATACCTACATATATATATCTATATACACACACACACACGCAAACACATACATATATATATATATATAATTGCCCATTATGTTCTTACTGATTTTTAGTTTGAAAAGTTTATCTATGCTGAAACTAAGTTTTTGCTGTTACAGTGGGGAGAGCTGGGTTTGTCAGTTCCTATTACAGCAGAGGATAGATGGAAGCAGAAAGTATGGGACAATCTGCACTCAGGTGCCACCATCAACTCCCTCTTTGATCAATCTGATCAATTTTCAAGGTGTTGCCTACTTTCTGCAAGTGCGAAATTCTCGAGAGGACTGGATGAGCTCCACATTTCCATTGCACTCAGAGTGGGAGCCTGAGATGTTGCCATGGTGGGCCCCCTCAACTCCACAGATCTTCACGGTTTGTTTTGCCATCTAAATGCTGGTTGTTTTGCTCGTCACATCGAACTAAAGTTAAGCATTAAACAGGCCCTAGCTCGGGTTAATATTCCCATAGTTCTGGATCCTGCAGGATTATCTAGAAGTGATGGGAAGAGACCAACCAGATGGTCTTACTCTTTGTCTCTGGGTAAGAGGTAGGTGCCTCAACTGGGACACCTCAGTCTGTGACTCCTTTGCTCCCTCCCACATCCTGCATACTGCAGTAAATAGGAGGGTCACTGCTTCCGTAGCCAAACGGAACAAAGCCCTTAAGTATCGGGACCTGTCAGTAAACCATTTCTTCCAGCTTGTGACGTTTGGAAGGGCTGGGCCACTAACAGCGAAGTTCTTGTCATTGTTGGCAGCTCACCTAACCCATGAGGGTGCTTGGCTGTTCCAACACCGTAGCCTCGCCATTGTGAGCGTGTTGGCTTGCTTCAGTAGGTTCTGTTGAAGTGATGTTTTTTCTTTCTTTCTTTTTCCTTTCTTTCTTCACTCATGTTTGTACCTTCTTCAGTCTTGGATTTGTATTTTTAATGTTTATACCTTATATATGAAAGCAATAAAATTCATATTAAATTGATAAATACCTTAAACAGGAAATAAATAAATATTGTAATGAACGTAATGGAGTTTTCATTTTAAGTTTTTATAATGATGCAACTTTATTATTCAAGTTTCTTAAATATTTTTTTTATTTTTCAATTGGAACACTTACACGGGTCAACTGCATTTCATTAATATTATAAAATGATTTTAATAGTGTTTATGATGTGCTTAACCACGTGTGTGTGTGTGTGTTTTCATTTTACATTGTGTTGAAATTTATAAATCATGTATATGGTTTGAAATGTTAATTTACATCAGTGTTTTGCAACCTATATTCCCCCAGGCCCCACTATAACTTTCCAGAAAAATGTATGCTCCACTGGTGGTTGGAAAAATAGTATAGGTGTAGTATGTTTACTGTGAAAAAAAGATATTCACAATTCCATGTCCCACTAAAAAAAAAAGGAAGAAAAGAAAATTTGGATCCCAGGCCCCATGATCTATGCAGTACCTGCCCTCAAAAACAAGGACCTGTAAATAGCAGCTAATAATAACTGTTAAAGTTTAAAGATAGCATTCCCACCCCACCCATCCACACTCAATTCTGTCACCAAAAAAAGATTAACCATTTTTCCTTTTTACTCATGTTCTTTTCAGGTTTTCATATATTCATATAATGTTCTTATGTGTAATCAAATACATATTTATATATAAGTGTTAAATAGATATATCTATATATTTAATGAACTACTGCTATCATTTGTGGCTGTGGCATGCACAGATGAGATATTTCAGCTAGGAAAAGACCAATGTGACTAAATCCCAAGTCAGACATTCATGCCTTATTGCTCAGTCGGGACATCTGGTGTAGAAGGGTTACATTGGCCCAGGCTAATCGTCCAACCTGAATGGTTGTTTTTACATTATTAGCAGCCATTTAAAGGTCTTTGATTTTGGGAGTGGGAAGTAATGTAAGTCTAAATTTCAATCCATATTTATAACTAATAAGTTTCAGCACAAAACAAAAACAAAATGCGTAAACTAAAGAATGTTTGACTCTAATTCTGTTTCATTGAGATTATAATAGAATTTAGGGTACTAGTGACATATTGTCCCATAAAGAAAATCAGTCCTTTACTTCTTTTTTCTAACAAACTAAATAGATCATATTCAAACCTTCCTTTTTATTTTTCAGTTTTATTATTGAAGAACTAGATTTCTAAAGAAATTAGATTAGTAAATCCAGGTAATAAAGCACCATGTAGTAAGGTATATTAACTGGCTATTAAATTAATAACTCCACTGTGATATGTTATCTTTGTAACACACAAAAAGAAGCCAATGGAAAGAAAATATCAGCATCTCAACACTATGATATTTATGCCATAACTGATACAATTTGTAGTGTTAGCAACTATAGAAGATGAGACATGAGAACATTTGTGACATTCCTACATAGATATATGCCCAAGCGAGTAGACTAGTATTGATATTTTACTAATGTCTGTAGTGCATGAGAACATGCTTGGAACCAATTGTCAGGTATTGTCAATTTTGCTTTTATCCATTTCTCTGCTATTTGATGTTGAAGCTGTAGATGCAATCACCAATTATAAAGAATAATGAAATCAAGAAAACGGTGATGCAATGTTTACAAAACTACTTGACCACTATGCAGTAACACTATAGGGTACATTTTGAATTATTGAATTAATGTACTTTTATATAGTGAAAACATTTTATATAATTTGTGTTAATCTGCTAAAATACAGCTTCACTTCCATACTTGTGCAACTTCATTATGTATCTAATATTTAATAAACATTTATATAATTAGTTTTTTTTTTCGTATTCCTTTTTATTAGTTATTCTGAAGAATAGGGACAGTGCCCATTACCTTTATTTAGGTTTCCTTAGCCATATTAATATGATTAATTCTCAGTTTGAACTGTTAAATGTGTTTAGAAATAACACCTGAACAGATACGGATCCAGTGAAATCAATGAAGGATCAAATTCATTACCATCTCAAAGCATGGGCACACTGGGCAGCTTCCCGGGGGCCTCGAGTCTGATCTATGTTTGTTGAGGCTTGCTGTCAATAAATACTATAGGGTCCAGTGCATTGATTTGCCCAGAGGCCTATAAGACAGCTCTGATCACACTTACTTAGATAGTACATCAATTGGTGTATTTTAACAGGCTTTCCCTTCATTTTACTTTTGTTCTTTAACTAATTGTTTTTATTTGTAATACCAAAACTTTCACAAATTCTTGGGATTCAGAGCAAAAGACTTATAAGGAACATTTCTAGCATTTTGAATTATTATTAAATACTGTTTTTCTTTTTTTAGATTGTGTTCGTCCTGAGTACGATCAGCTATTCTGAACTAACGTACAAGAGGAAAGTGATCGAATACCATTATCCTCACTGGGCTGTATCTATCGGCTGGACAATGGCATGCTCTTCAATTATATTTATTCCACTAGTAATGTGTATTAACATCTACAAAACAAAGGGATCACTGAAAACAGTAAGTTATTGGCAATTTACTTTTTTTTTTTTTTTTTTGTTTTTTTTTGTAGGTGTATCTTGTTTGTATGTGTGCATGTGTGTGTTTGGATGGATTGTGAAATTAATAATAGTTACTATCATCAACCCTCTTTTATTCCTTGGTAAAATGCTGTTTTTTAGTGACATTGTTTTCATGCAGCAAAGGCCTTCTTTCAGTTTCCATCTACGGAATCCTCTCAAAGACTTTGGTTAGCCCAAGGCTTATAGTAGGAAACATGTGCGCAATGTGCAACACAATGGCACGGTACCTTGGGCAAGTGTCTCCTTTTATTTACACAGCCTTGCCTGTGTACATATATAATAAATCTTTATATGCACTGCGAACAGCAAGATTTGAGATGATTGAATACCATTACTAGTAGAAACTAGTTTTAGATAATAATCCATTTTATACTGGGCACGAAGGCCTGGAATTTTGGGGGAGGGGAGTAGTCGATGTTATCGACCCCGTACATTCATTTTAAGAAAATTAGTTATATTTTATTACAATGTATGTTAATAAATAACAAGGGTAAATTTTCTTGTTGAGACAGAACTTGCATGACAAAATCAAAATTCACCATTGTTTTTTTCCAATTTGAATATTCTTAATGTGTTCCGGCAGATTCAAACATGAATATGCTAATCACTGTTGTGTTTATAAAAGATGTACACAACTGCGATTAGCATATTTGTGTTCAAATCTGTAGGAACACTAAGAATAAATATGCAAGTTATTGTGTGTATGTATGTAAGCATATGTATGTGTGTGTATATATATGTAGAAGTAATGTTTAATGCCACTTAAATGTGGGTATTCTTTAAGAAAAGAAAATACTGAGTGGACTAGTTTGCTAACATATATATATATATATACAGCATGGAAAATGGGCACTAAATGATGATGATGACACATATGCATATACACATATATGTATGTATGTATGTATGTATACATATACTTATGTCACCATCATACTGCACAATATTAGCTTTTGATTCATCTATTTGAATGCAGTGTCTAATAATTTAATAAAGAAAACAATATCTAATTTATTACATAAGTTTTCTTCTTATAAAGTATGTTTTTGAAATTTTAAAAATATAACAAAAAGTTCAGTAACTGACTAATAGTTTATATATATAAAAAAAATATAATTACAAATAATGCATACTAAAAAAAAAACATCTTTTAATTTTTGCAGAGAATTGAATACTTGCTACGTCCAATGCTCAAGTCATACCAACTGCGGCCCAACGAGGATCTTTCAAAAGTGACGCTAATCTCTCGGTGTGATTACGACTGTGAACCAGAAGTCGCTGCAGAAGAATCAGCTACTGTTCAAAATCATTTAATTGAAAAATCAGCAGAAGCCAATCTTGAGATTGTACCCAATTCTGAAACTAAAGATACAAATATTTAATAGAATTAAATTGTATGTTCTAAAAATTCTAGATAAATCCAAAAATTGTTGGACAAACTCTGCATAAACTTTAGCTTAACTTCAACTTAACTAGCAATAGGTTTAATCTTTCTAGTTCTAGCACTGCAGATAAACAGCTATGAAAGATTGTACACCATTTTAGTGTCATGAAACTATGTCTTCTTATTCATTGGGATATCAAAAGTAGATATTAAACATTAACAATATTTAAACATTATTCAGAATAATTTTTAAGATTATTTTTATAAATCTATTAAAAAAGTAATTAGAAATAAATTCATTTCAAATGTTAATAATACAGACATCTGTGTATAAATTTATGTGCACATTTTATAATAGATGTGTATATAAATGTATATGCACATCTGATATGCATGTGTGTATAAATTTTATCAAATCATAACTGAATAGTATTTTTATTTAATGTAGAAATGAATTATAATTTGAAAAATTATTATCACTTCATTTTTTTTTTTACTTAATTATTTAAAATTACAACTTGAACAAATTTATGTTATCTTCCATCATATAACTTTTAGATAATGAGCATATTTAACCTCAAAACTCTAACTAATGAATATGCTGGTTAAATAATGTAAAATCTTTTTTAAAATTGCTGCATTTTTCATAACGTCATTCTTGTTATTGTAATGATAGCTCAAGTTTTCATATATTCTTGCAGTATTGCTTCAGTTGGAAGAAGAAAAAAAATACTTTTTAAATAGCCTAATAAATATTTTACTGAACTATTAATTATGAAAATTGTTTCCTAGAAGTATTTGTACTTCCTTTCTTAAAAATCACCTGATTCAGATAACTCCCACTGATAGAGATATTCATGTCCTTCTTAATAAAATAGACAAACAGTTTAATGACTTTTTTGGCAAAACTATATTCTTGACACATTCATGCTAGTTTTATTATAATCTCATCACAAAACTTGATAGCTTTTGATCAATTGAAATCTAATATAATTTTTTTTATTTAGTTTAATTTATACTAGATTCATCTAATTGAAATCAAAGTTAACATTAAAATACTAAATATCTTCAAATTTTATTTTAGATAAAGTTTATTTAAAAAATTTTCAAGAAACATAATCTTAGAACCAGTTTATTGCAGATTATTATTGCCTTTCATCAATTATGATAAATGCCTCAAATATCTTTCATTAATTTCATACTTTCATGCATTTGAATTCAGTTATAAATAATTTCTTATTATTTTTAATGAAAGACTTAAGGTGTTAAATTTTACATCATCACTGACTTATAAACTGAAGTCCGTTAGATTACTGGGCCAACAATGTACATATATCAGCTATCAAGAAATGCCTAAAACGAGAGAAATCATTCTAACAAGGAATTTTCTTTCACGTTATTTTTTTCTTTGGAAATTCTAAATAGATAAAAATCATTGTTTAATGTTAGTCTTGTTACATACAAGTATGTATTATTCCTGTATTCTTCCAATATGCATACTGCAATGATTTCAAAGACATTGTATTATTGAATTATCATTTATCAAAATTCATTTTACATTAAGTATAAGATTTTTTTTTTTTTTTTCTCTCATTTGAACATGATACTTTAATAACTTTGTAAGGTTTCCAGTTATTGTTTATACAAGTGATTATACAGCATTTACCTTTATTAAAGACATTTTTGGCATTTGTTAATTTCTTATGCCACAAAGTATCAAAGAAAACTGGTACATTCTCAGTTTCTTTTTACAAACTAAAATTGGTCTCATACTTTACTGTCATTAAGAAACTGAAGCTACAGACTTTATTAAACAATGATATGATAATTATCTTCCCAATATATATGGTTTGTTTTATTTCTTGCTATTTGTCTTTAGATAAAAATATTTTTTAATATTATATTGATTAAATCCCTAATTATTTTGCATTGTGACATGATGTTTGATTTGTACAAATAAATTTTTAAATAATGCTTTTTATCTTTGGAATTGCAGCAGTGAAGGTGTTATTTGATTAATACAATTTCCTCGGCTTATTCCAAATCCAAAAATGAATAATGTCAGTGATAAAATTAAAGACTTTTCTGGTCAGAAAAGATAATTCTTTAAATTTAGATTCTGTTAAGATTTAAAAACCACCCGAACAAAAAATATTATTCCTATGGCTGTTTAGTACAGCTTGTTGCCAGTGTATAAAATAATGCTTTATTTTCTGCATATCTTATGGAAAAGCTCCCTTTCATAAAGGCTAGATAGCAAATCTGACCTTTAATCCTCAGACTATTATTATTATTATTATTATTATTGTTGTTTTTTAAATTAAATTTAGATATTGAATTTTTTACAAATGCTATAGGTATATTTAAAATATTTTAGTTTAATTACATCATCAGCAGCTTATCATCATGATCATCATCATCATTATTATCATCACCACTATAACAGTCATAATTCATAATTACTTTCATGAACTCATTATCTTCAGTATCGTTTTCATTATATCATATTCTGTCGAGTTCGAAGCATATGAAGGACATTTTCAAACAGGAGCAGTTTGGATTTTATTGTAATATAATAAGGCATTTGCTTTTTTGCTTTCGTTTTTTTTTTTTTTTTTAATGAACTTTTGCAAATGTAATTAGTAATATGTTTTATTTGCTATGGATAGTAGTGGGCCACTATGATAGCTGTTTCATTTTATAAGTGATGCTAATGTAAAATTGTGTCAGCTCAAGTATTTTAACTACTAACAAAGCTAAATAATAATTCAACTTGCTGATTGTACTCTAATCAGTATTGACAAGATAGCATCGATGTCTGCTAAATATTGCTAACAAAAAAAAAAATGTAATAAAATATTTTCAATTTTAAACACTTGTTTTTAAATTTTATAGTTGAACAAAATAATTTTTTTTTACGTTGAATAATCTAAGAGCAACTTATATTAGTAACTTTTTAAAAATATTATTTAAGCCTTTAAAAAAATTACGTAAACCCCATCTTAAAACTAGTGTTAAGGATTTTGTTTGCATACTTACAAAATATATTAGGGATACAATCAAGGTTTTTTTTTTTATTAATTAAATATTTGGTAATTAACATTTTGCCCAGTTATAATTTTCTTATTGTTTGAACTTACATGGTTGATGCTCCCGAAACAATTTTTTAAATACATATTTAAGTATATATGTATGTGTGTATTTATATACAATTATATGTAGTTTTACATAAATGCTTGTGTGTGTGTGTATGTGTGTGGACATGTCTCTAAAAAATAAATACATACACACACACACACATGTATGTGTATATATATATATATATATATATATATAAACATACATGACATGTACATATATATTCATATACACATTTATATACCTACTTCAGTGATAACACCCTTCACTCAATTTTATGTGTCTAAAATGTGCGCATATTATATGCATACACATGTATGTGCGCATATTATATGCATACATGTATGTATGTGCGTGTGTGTGGGTGCGTGTGCATTTCATATATGTATAAAAGGTGTTGACTGTGACCTCAAATGTCACTTGTTTCAAGGTATGTTCAAATGGACAGTTCAGCTTTGAGAAAGTCAAAACTTAAAGTCACAGTCAATTCCTGTTTTTATAGTAAACTTGACTTGGCATCCAATATTGAGTCTTTTCATCAGTAAACATTAACATTTATATGTATATATATATATATATACATACACACACACATATATACATATTACCTATATGTGTATATATATACACACATACATACACACACATAGTCATGTGTACATATATAGATACATATACATATCTTATAATAATAATAATGCTATCATTGTACTTATTATAACAATCTCACTCAGTTTTCTGTTTTTTGCTTTTATTTTTCTATTTTGAGAATTAGACAGTTTCAAAAATACAGTTATGTACACTATTTTTTAAGCTAAATAAACCATTAAAATATTTCTAATAGGAAGATATTAGATTTTCCAAAAAAAAAAAAGAAAAGAAAAAGAAAAATGAAGAGATGACCCTTTGTCTATCATTTGTTATAATAAAAAAAAAATTTTAAAGGAATCTTTTTTTTTATTATTATTTTTTCTTGTGCATTTTATGTAAATTTGACATTTGAAAATAATTTATTAATGAAAATATTGAAAAACCAACAGGGTAACATTATTTAATGGTCAATGTTTTACCTGTTGAAGTTCAATTAGCATCTGTTTTTTTTGCGTTTTTTTTTTGTTTTTTGTTGTTTTTTTTGCGTTTTTCTGTGTGTGAATTCATATATTGCATAAACATCATCAATTAGCATCCGTTTTCCATGCTGGCATGGGTTAGACGATTTGACTGGAGATTGGCAAGCCGAAGAGCTTCACCAGACTCCAGTCTGTTTTGGTTTGGTTTCTATGGCTGAATGTCCTTTCAAGTCTGATATTTGTAGAATCTAATTTATCCCATCTCTCTTGATTTCTCTCTATCTCCCTCTCTCTCTCTCACACACAGCTGTTTAATGGTAGAATGTTTCACTAGTAAACTTGATTAATAATAGTCACTATGTGTTTCTTGCCTTCCTTGTCATCATCATCCTTTAACGTCCATTTTCCATGCTGGCATGGGTTGGACGGTTTGACCAGAGCTGCACTAGGTTCCAGTCTGATTTGGCTTGGTTTCTACGGCTGGATACCCTTCCTATCCCCAACCACTCTACAGTGTGTACTGGGTGCACAGGACTCTCGGTACCGTCACAAGTGCTTTTTATGTGGCACAGGCACAGGACTCTCAGCGCAAGTGCTTTTTACATGATACCGGAAGAAAAGGCTCAGAAAAGACTGGTCTTCCTCTTCAAGAAGGAGTGAGTCTTTACTATGTTGAGGATGTGCATTCATCAGGAGAGATCCTTAGTGATGGTGAAACCTAACATTTGAAGTGACAGTGAGTTGCAAGAGTGTATAGGAGGGAGCTTAAGATAATGTGCAGTAACTGAGGTTTGGGGGGGGGGGAATATATTTCATAAAAAGCACTGTTCTTAATTACATTTCAACAAAATCTCGATTTCTTGGCAATTTTAGCTGAAGGAATTCCTTGAAACTTTTTGCCTATATAGCAAGTTAAAAGAAAAATATTGCAATTTATGAGAAATGATGAATTTCTGTTTTGTTTCAGTTTTGTATTAACACTTTTTAGTATTCACAGATTATTCTGTCAAATGTAAAGTTCATTTATTCACATTGTTTGAATGAATCCTGCATTATTTCAATGGTGTGATTATAAATTTTTAGACTGACATTGTAGGGTAGGTGTGAGAGGCTAGATATGACCAGTTTAAATGCTAAAGGGTTAAATCTGTGGTTCTCCACTGGGATCCATATGAATCCTGAAGGTTCATATATAAGATTTTTGGGGTCCCTGCAATTAAAATAGTAAATTGGGGATCCACAGTAGTATTTAAAGGGTCCATGAAAGAATTTTGCTTTAGATGTGTTTATTGTAAGAAACAGCTAAGTTTTTTTTTTTAATGTTTTACTAGTTTCCAGCCACTGAAATATGTTCTCTTAGAGAGTTCTGTTGTAAACCTACACATGGTACCAAAAATCCCAACATTGCCATCAGGATACAGGGCCAGATACTGCAACAGCTTGGGTTTCAAGGGCCCACAGCTCTTTAATATCATCCTACATAGGATGGATATAGGTGTTTTCAAAACAAACCTGGATCTGTCAAAAGTTCCAAATGAAATTCTTGGCAAGAAACATAGAAGAGGTTTTAGTGAAAGTGCAGCAGAACAAACGACGGTGCCCCCCAGCATGGCTACAGCTCTCCAGCTGACAAAAGTGAAAAACAAAATAGGAATTTTGAAAGAAGTATCTATAAAACTAGCTTTTAAACATGGAATAGCTATGTGAGTCCACCAGAATAAAATATTAATTGAAGTGGTTCCATAGGTAAAAAAAAATGGTTGAGAACTACTGCGTTAAATGATCGAAAGAAGACATGTCAATAGACATCTAAGTCTGTCTGTGGAATTGTTAGTATACAGGTAGACTCTCACTATAACAAAATAATTCTAGTCTTCCTTATTCAATTCTTAACTACACATATGTATTTCAGTTTATGGACTTCCTCAGTGTAGTCTATTTGAATTAAGTAGATATTAGTCCTGCCTCCTTTAATTGCAAAGTCAACAACAGATTTAATTTTAAGAATAGAGAAAAGGTAATGAATGTACTTACAGTCTTGTTTTCTTAAACCAATAATTAGAGAGTTGAATTGATTAAATTGTTTCATGTCAGATTTTGATGGTGGCTTCTCTGTCATTTAAATTTTATTTCTGTTCAAGCCATTTTCGCTTGATTCCAGGTTACAACTCTATTTATTATAGCATGTATATAATTATTAAAGCAAGGGAAATATACTCTAGATTCATCATATTCTTCTGTCTTCAGTCATTGATGCTTATAGAAAGGAAGAATTCCTAACCTGTATAGCATCATTAGAACTGAGTTCAGTAATTAAACGACAATGGTCAGGATGTATTCAGTTGAGCTGACAAGTCAGAAGAATTGAGGAACTAAGTATATTTCCTTTACATTAGTAGACATATACACAAAGACTGGCTGCAACATGGAACTAAGAGAAAGTTAACTGAATAGGAAAATAAAAAAATTCTGAAAACATAACAGATTATATGTGTGCCTATATACTAGCAATTTCATGGGTAACTTTTCTACATTTCTTGAGCCCCACAAAGCCTTCATCAGTCTACTTGATGTATACTATGTTGATCATTTAATAAAATTCTAGAAAGAAATATTCTTAACATAATCAAACTTTATTTCCTTTTTTCTGCAATAGCTTCTGGTCTTTTTTTTTTTTCATAACCATCAAGGGATTAACAATAAATGCCAACTTTAGAATCACATTTGAGATTATTTTCCATAATCAAAATATATTCAACCTATCTTATGTTTTCAATTCAAGGAAGTCTACTGTTCATTGGCTTTCATGACTTTAAGAAAATAAGAGAGACATCTATTCCAGAACAAGAGATCATCACTTTTGCAGTACATTATCAAATAATGATAATTTGTTTCTTCCTCTCAAGTAGTTTATTTAGTTGGGAGAGGCAATAGTTTCTTGAGAAGTCATTAAGCTTACTAGATACGTTTTTTAACAATAAATGGCTTTTCAGTGTTCTATGAAAATCTGATAGGTGTAATTCTACCAATATAGAGGAACACAGAGGAAGATGCTATTTTCACTGATGAAATGTTGATACAATTATTACACCTATGATTTATTATACAATGTTAAAACAATCGTATGGAACTGCAATAATAAAAATTCTATGTATGTGTGTGAGTGTGTACGTATAAATACTGCTTGGCCAAATGGTTGAGGAGTTCACAATGACTTGTGAGTAAACTTGGCTTCATGGAAATAGAGTAAACTTGTTTGATGGATTTTTACCTGCAATTCATGTATGGTGTTTTGTCTTGGCTTGTTTCTAGTTAGGACTCTCCTCAGAGAAGGCCTGGGCTGTGCCTGTTGTACATTCAATCTATCATTACGGGTCGCAGGGATTATTGTTTTTTTTTTTCTCATTAAAATGTGGCAGTTTTTTTTAAAGCATCCTAGGTTGTGTGGGTTTTGTTAGATTTACATTTGCCTGACATGCTTTAATACACTACAGAAGGAATGCTGACATATATTTTCAGGGTGGATAGGAATGAGTAGGGGATGTCTGGTAGTGTGGGATGGCAGAAGAGAAATGATACTGCAAACGGGGACAAAAGAGAGCTGATATATTGGTGGGTAGGTTGCGAGAGTAGATGGAGAAAGAGAGAATTTAGTGGTATAGTGAAGGTGGGTGTAAATCAGATTAATTGGTGAATGATGGATAACAAGTGAAGTGGTTCTGGGTTGTAAGAAAACTGGTATCTCTATATTGTATGACTGCAGTTAGGTAGTTGATGTGTGTCTTCAGAAGGAAGGAAATTGGGCAGAAGACCCTTTTGTGCATATACACATACACACAACTCTACTGGGACACAGTTCTGCTGACGTGAGCAGGTCTTCTCGAGAACCGCATATCGCCAGCCATCTTGGTTCTTTGTCATCCCCTCTGTGAACCTCAAATTCCTGAAATTGGTCTTCGCCACCTTGTCTTATGTTTTTTTTGGTTACCCTCTTCCGCCAAGTTCCATCCACTTTTAGTGACCGTCTCTTCTTTATACAGCTGTCATCATACAAACACATCACATGCCAATACCAGCACCGTTTTCTGTCTTGCACACTACATCTGATTATTCTTATGCCCAATTTTTCTCTCAGAACCACTTTTGTACTATGTCTTTCATGCAGACTTATATTGCACTGCTCACTTCATTTCTTTCCCGTCTGCTCAAGTCCTCTATATTCAAAGCCCATGCCTCTCTACCATGCAGCATTGCAGTTCTAACACAAGCATCATACAATCTTCCCTTTTACTCTGAGCAAAAAGATCTTTGTTATCAGCAGTGGTAGTAGCTCTCTAAACTTTTTCCAACCGGTTCTTACTCTGGCTACTATACTTTCAGAGCAACCACCGCCCTTGCTAATCGCTTCCCTCAGATAACAAAAGCTAGTGAGCCATCCAGGCATTTAAGAGAAACAATTTCCGGTGTGCTCTACGTACTCCTCCAGTGCATCTTTCATATAGGAAGCTTACATTCTCGGATAGTCTGCCTGTAATTCCACTACGTCACTTGTGTATCCATAGCTTACATCAGTTACAGTGTATAGAGTTTATACCTAGTCCTTTTGTATATCGAACAAGGCTATTTCCCTGAAGGCATCAGGGTCCTTTTCTTTCCTACTTACCTAAACCTTTGTCTTCGCTAAGTTTACCTTAAGACCTCTCAATTCTAGGTTTAGTTTCCATGCCTGAAATTTCCTCTCTAATTCCCCTATAGATTCAACTGTGAGAACTAGATCATCAGCATATAAGAGTTCCCATAGACAGCCATTCTTAATCTCAGTAGTTTTGGTCTGTTGAACTATGATGAATAGGAGAGGGCTAAACCTTAATGAACTCCTATCTTTACACTAAATTCATCACTGAAATCATAGCCGAATCTCACTTTACTTACTATATCCTTGTACATAGCTTTTACTGTCCTCACAAGCCATTCATCTACATCTAGTTTCCTCAGAGCCCACCAAATTTCTGAACATGGTGCCTAAATCAACAAATACCATTCATCTACATCTAGTTTCTTCGGAGCCCACCAAATTTCTGAACGTGGTACCCTGTCAAATGCTTTACCTAAATCAACGAAAGCCAGGAATAGCAGTTTATTCTCAGCTATGTGTTTCTTCTGCAGGACAAAGCTAAACTGCATTTCATCCAGGTTTACTCTATCAAGGATCAATTAGGTTAATAACTTTCATAACCTAGTCTGGTGGTTTGTTGCCTTTATATCTGCTTCTCTCTGAGGCATTTCCTTTGCCCTTGTAGCAGTTTATGATGATGATGTCATTGGATATAACTTGATAATCTATATCCTACCTCTCCAGATATTTTAATCATCTTTGCTACTACCACTGATGGAAACGAGATTTTCCCCTTTTTCATATCCTTAATTTACTTTACCTACCACACAGCTGTCAACTTATATCGCACTGGTTCCCTTATTGGGTCAGCATGGGGTAAGCCCTGTTTAGCCCATGCGTTCCCCACATTCAGCAGCCTTTCATAATGGCACTTCCACACCAGTTTCTTTTGTTCCATATTGATGGCAAGTTTGCCTTCATCATTCCGAAAACACTTTTCACCAATGACATGTTGGTTCTCTCTCCCTCGTCTCGCAATCCTGAACACTTCATGCCACTGATGCTCTCGTTACAGATATGCAAATTTCTTCACTTTTAGCCAAGATGCCCTTCTAGTCATTAGGTAATGCTTCCTACTACCACTTCCAAGCCTGTCTCTTAGCCTTAACTGCCCTATGAGCCATATTATTTCATTACAATGTTACTTTTGGCTTGGTTGGGAGTTTGCTCCAGCCACATGTCAGATCTGTAGCCCTAAGCATGTTATTTTGTAGACATTCCCAGTTGTCATCTACATTACAGGCATCTAAACCTTCCTCCATACAGTCGTATGTATCAGAATTTCTCTAAGCCTATTCCCAATTGGAGGTTCTTTTACTTTCCATACCTTCCTTCTTCATACCCTCTTACGTTTCTGTATCAGCCTAACTCTGACTCCGAAGTCACTAACCACTAATCTATGTTGCGTAATGCATTTTTCGCCCTAAGAAAAGCTTCTGTCTTGTTTCCTAGTGAGAATGTAACCTATCTGATTTGTGTTTGCCAGATTGGCGAGTTTCTTAAAGTGTGTATTGCAAATTGTTAGACCAATTATAACACAAAACTCCAGAGGCCTTATGCCCCACCTCATTTCTTGAGCCATAACATTAGCCCCCTTGTATGTCACGGAAGCCATCAATGTGTTGACCAACGTATCCATTGAAGTCACCAGTTACGGTAATGAGGTTACTGTCGGCCATCATTGAGGCAATCTGCAGAAGGATCTCATAGAAGTAGTCCTGTTCAATCTGACAGTCCCGACTGTGGGGCATATGCCAAAATAAATGTTGCTTATAATTAGTCTCAACTTAATTATCTTATCACACACCCTGTTACTTCATCTGTCCATCTCTCGGCTAACAGTTTACCTACCCCACCCCTCCATCACTATTGCTGACACCGAAGAGTTTGAACTGTCTACGATACTATTAATAATCCTTTCTATACTGGGTACAAAGGCCTGAAATTTTCGGGGATGGGGATAGTCGATTCAATCGACCCCAGTATTGAACTGGTACTTATTTTATCGACCCCTAAAGGATGAAAGGTAAAGTCGACCCCGGCGGCATTTGAACTCGGAACGTAATGACGAACTAAATGCTGCTAAGAATTTTTCCCGGCGTGCTAACAACTCTGCCAACTTGCCGCCTTTACGATACTATTAATAATAATACTAATGTTGGATGAATGAATGAAAGGTGGATTTATGAAGAGAGGGGAAGTTGGAGATCTTCCATATAAAGAAATACCAATGGCAAAAGCACTATCTTTAAGAAACTACTTCATTATCGAAACGAATATCTATCTGATAATTCTCAGATGTGAGGTTACGAATTGAACGAAAGTTCGGAGAGAGGGAAACTTCCGGAAGCGAAGAGAGGAGACTTCATTTGAGATGTGATCCCCTGAGTTTCAAAGTGAACATCTGACCTCATGAAGATGAAGAAAACAATGTCTTAGATGAGAAATTCTGAGCAGTCACTTGAAATGCAAGCAATAACAGTCAAATGTCCCTCATATCATACACGTGTATTAAAAACAGGACACATTGCAAAATGTAGACTCTGATACAATGCCAAAAGCACTATCTTTAAGAAACTACTTCATTAGATCCCTCACACACATGCATGTACACAATCATTTGTCTTAAAATTCCCCATTTTCCCACCCTCCAACGTCCGGTCAGTCTGCGAGTTTCTCCTCGTCTTTATCTCTTTTTCCACTATCAGAAAAAAATAACAATGTCTGAAACATGAAAACAAATCTACCCAATCCACATGCACGCGCACAAACAATCACATTGGTATATGTAGAGACATACATGTTTATATAGCATTTAATTAGAACTACATAGGTTATATTATGCTCTAATACATATGAGTATAGTTATACAAATATATTCATGTTGCTATACTGATAAATATGCAGGTTCATAGGTTGTAATAACTCTTTTATACATGTGCACATATACATATACATAGATACCTGCTTACAAGCAGAATACAAATATACACAGACTCACATGCACACACAAACATTTATGGATATACACATACATTTGTGTATGTGGTTGGTGTTAGGAAGGGCATCCAGCTGTAAAATCCTGCCAAAACAAAACCACAGGAGTCTGGTGCAG
>JAOPUL010003389.1:6098158-6113620 GCA_027564515.1 Octopus rubescens | reverse complement strand
GTTTCCAGTCAAAACCGTCTAACCCATGCCTGCATGGAAAAACAGACGTTAAATGATGATGATGATGATGATGATGACATGTGCATGTGTAACGTGCTTCTTTCAGTTTCTGTTCACCATATTCACTTGTAAAGATTAGGTTGATCCACAGCTATAGTTGAAGACACTTTTTGCCTAAGGTGTCATGCAGTGGGACTGAACCTGAAACCATATGGCTGAGAAGCAAGCTTCTTAACCACACAGCCATGCTTAAGCCATAATTCTCTGCCACCCTTCACAGGGTTTTTAATCAATTGTTGTCTCATGGTTGTATGATTAAGCCTCACTGGTGGCAAGATTTCAAACCCTAGGTGGTTGGATTTGAACTCAAAATGCAAAGAGCTAGGACAAATACTGCAAAGCAACTTATCTGATGTTCTGACAATTTCACCAATCCATTAGTATTTTATTGTTCCTGAAAGCATGAATGATAAAGTTGACCATGGCAGGATTTGAGCTCAGAGTGTGGAGAAATGGAACAAACACTGCAAGACAATCTATCTAGAGTTCTTAACACTGTAAATTCTATGTATTAATGTGACAGTTTTAACAATTTGAAAGTTTATGTATCTTATGTGATTCCATGTTAAATAAGTATTCATCATCATCATCATCACTATTATTTAAATGTCCATTTTTCATGCTGGTATGGTTTGGACAGTTTGACTGGAGCTGGCAAGCCGGAGAGCTGCACCAAGCTCCAATTGTCTGTTTTGGCAAGGTTTCTATGGCTGGATGCCTTTCCTAATGCCAACGACTTTACAAGAGTGTACTGGGTGCTTTTTATGTGGCACCAGCAGCAGTGCTTTAGGTGTGGCACCAGCATGGGCACTTCTTACGTGGCACCAGCATAGATGCCTTTTATGTGGCACCAGTACAGGTGCTTTTAATGTGGCACCAGCATGGAGTGTTAAATAAGTATTATGAATGCAATAAGTGCTGATGAGAAGGAGGGGCTTGAGGGGCACATAATCATTGATACGGTCACATTGATACCAAAACACAAGAATATAAGTTTTTAACATGTTTTCAATGCAAGAATCTTGCAAAACAAATAATAATAAAGAAAATATTGATTTTTCTTGTTTCTCTTTTTCGTTTTAGGAAAACTTTTTCATGACGCTTACATCAGTTTCCGACAGTTTTGTTCAGCACTTCAAAACTTGAATGCAGACCTTTACATCATAATGAATGACATCATTCATGGAGCTGGTATGTTATTAATTATCTTGGTATACATTTTAGTAGAATAATACATAATCCTCCCCACCTCCTTCTATCCCCCTTCCTCTTTCTCTTTCTAAAAAATATCTTTATACTTTGTAATTTGAAAGTATAACTAAGTATAGATGAGTGATGGGCATTGAAACAATACAGATTAAATAAGACAATGTATTTATTCAATATTATATATAAAGATATTGGTTTTAACCTGCTGCTTGACCAAGATTTGAGCTTGTTAAAGTTGAAAACTTGAATTAATTTATCTTTCTTTTTATACTGTATTGTTCTGATTTTCTGTGCTCTGCTGTAAAGTGGTTAGTGTTAGGAAGGATACCCAGCTATATAAACCATGCCAACGCTGACATGAAGCTTGACGCAGCCCCACAGCTTATCAGATCTTGTCAAACAGTTCAACCCATGCCAGCATGGAGCACAGACATTAAATGAAGAGGATGATTTTAAGTGATTTTAGTTATTGATCTAGAGCAATACTGGGGCACCCATTACCTTCAAAGGTTCTAGTCGTTTATATTGTCCCCAGGACATTATCTGGTACTTATTTTATCAATCTTCTAAGGTGAAGGCATTACTATGTGGTTAAAAAATTTTCTTTTCACTCACATGGTTCCGGGTTCATTCCCACTGTGTGGCACCCTGGGCATTGTAATCTTCTACTATAGCACTGAACTAACCAAGCCTTGTGAGTGAATTTGGTTGACGAAAACTGAAAGAAGCCTGTCATATGTATGTATCTATGTGTTTGTGTCTCTTTGTTTTGACGTCTCACAATAGTTGTGAACTAGTGTCACTATCAAACAAGCAGTGTCATTCATTCCTAATCTTTTGTGAAAACTTGTCCAACCATGAGGAAAGATTTACCTTGCTTGGAAACAGGTGAAGTTTCACGACAGAAAGGGTATTGGGCTGTAGAAAACCTGCCTCAATAAATTCCACTTGACCCATGCAAGCATTGAAAAGTGAACATTAAAACAATAAAGATGAAGGGATGAAAAAGTGAAAATGACTTTGGTGTAAAGAGAAGTAAATTGTGGGGAACCAAATTCCACAGGTTGATATATGCACCCTAACTGCTATCCATCACCTATATTCCATTATACACACATATATACACATGCACATACATAGACACACACACATACACCCTCACCTGTTTCCAAGCAAGGTAAGATTTCTCTATGGCTAAACAGGTTTTCATGGAAGACTCAAAAGTAACAACAATGTTTGTTTACAACTATCACATGATATCAAGGCAAAGACACACTCACCTATATTTATATACAATGTGTTTCTTTCAGTTTCCATCTACCAAATCCACTCGTAATGCTTTGGTTGACCTAAGGCTATAGTAGAAGACTCTATCCCAAAGTGCCATGCAATGAGACTGAGCCCAAAACCCTGGGGTTGGGAAAGCATATGTCTTAACCACACAGCCATGGCTGCACCTAAGCCTCTTGCATATTTATTTACTCCAATGTGGTAAGAAAGGATATTAACCCTAATATTACAATTCACTCACAATATTTGGGTTGACCCAAGGCTAGGGTGCCCTTGTCCAAGGTACCATGTTGAGTAATTAAACCTGAAATCACATGGTAGCAAAGTTACAGTTCTTAATGTTCTGAGTTCAAATTCTGCCAAGGTTCACTGAGTCCTTTAGGGACTATGATAAATAGAGTACCAATTGAGTACTGAGACTGTTAATTGACTAAAGCACTCTCCAAAATGTGTGACCTTCTGCGTATGTGAGAATTCATTATGTTTTTTGTGTTGTAATTTGTAACTTCTAACACTGCTGTCTTCTGGCTTATTGGACCCTGTCAAATTGTCCAATCCATACCAGCATGAAAGATGGGCATTTGTTGTCGTCGTCGCTGTCGCCAGTGGTGGCCATGATGATGATAATTGTGATTGTTTCTAATGTCATGTTGTTATAGTCATTAGTATTATTATAATTATTATTGACAGTAATATCATTATGGTCATTAATGTCAAAGTGGGGATTAATGTCATTATGGTTGCTATGGTGATTAATGATCTTATGACACAGGCATGACTAGCATCATGGCTGTATGATGAAGTTTGCTTTCCCAGTCAGATGGTTTTGGATTCAGTTGCACAGTGAGGCATCTTGGACAAGGTCCCAGACCTGAAGCCTAGTGAGTGGATTTTGTATGAGGCAACTGAAATAAGCTTGTTGTATATATCTATCTGTATGTCTGTCAGTCTGTGTGTATGTAGGGCGGGGGATGGTTCTTGTTTTGACATCATACGATAGTTGTGTAAATGAATGCCACCATCCTTCATTAGTAATCATCTGTGAAAGCAGGTCTAGCTATGATGAAATATTACCTTGTTTGGAAACGGTTGAGGATTGGCAACAGGAAGGGCATCTGGCCATACAAAATCTGCTTCAACAAGTTTCACCTGAGCCATGCAAGCATAGAAAAGTAGACGTTAAAAGAATGATAATGAAATGATGATGATGATGATGATGGTCATTGAGGTTATTATCATCATTATAACCATTGATGTCGTTATGGTTATTTTATTAATATTAGTTTGTGTGTTTCTTAATTTCAGGTCATGTTAACGATATTTTCCCTTATTTCCTGCAACATGCCCGAGAAGTGTTCCCACATCTTGTTTGTATGGAAGATCTAAAGAAAATCAGTGATCTCAGGTTACCAGCCAACTGGTATGTTTACATTTGAATAAAATAGATTTGTGTGATAAACCATTGGTACCCTTGATTACACGCTCGCTCACTCACTCACTCACTCACTTACACTCTCTTTCTCTCTCCTGTTATTTTTTAACCCCAATTCTACCTGGTGCAGCCCCCTGCCTTGCCGGCTCTCTGATCAAACTGTCCAACCCATGCCAGCATGGAAAATGGACATTAAAGGAGGATGATGATATATATTCAAATATGAGTTACAAGCAGCTTGCAGGATATAAACAATATTGAACGAACATGTGCGAGGTGTGTGTGTTTCTAGTTCGTGGGTCGGCCGTGTTTTTAGTCGTAATAGATGAGCCTGGTGTAAAAAAACACCTGCCCATGACTATATATAGATTGGTGTAAAAAAGCTTCTACTGGTATGTCCTGTTTCATATCATGGAAAATATTCAAATATGAGTTAGAAGCAGCTTGCAGGATATAAACAATATCGAACGCACACATGCAAGTTTTTAGGTGTAAGAGAACATATCTCGCTTGTCCATGACAAACTTATATATAGGTGTTTTTTTTATACCGGGTGCGTTGTTGAGAATATGTTCCCCTATGACTAAAAATGCGGCTAACCCATGAACTAGAAACACACACCTTGCATATGTGCATTCAATATTGTTTATATATATATGTGTGTGTGTGTATGTGCCGGTGATACACTCTCTGGAGTGGTTGGCGTTAGGAAGGGCATCCAGCTGTAGAAACCAAGCCAAAAATAGACTGGAGTCTGGTGCAGCTTCCCAGTTTCCAGTCAAACCGTCCAACCCATGCCTGCATGGAAAAAGAGACGTTAAATGATGATGATGATGATGTCTCTTGCCCGTAAGAAGTCTGGCTGAGGTTCCATGCCAACGCACCTCTTGTATACAACATACATCCACCTGTCTTCGCTCAAGCATTTCGATTATCTCTCCAGACCTACCTTTCATTGTGTCAATGTTGATAGTGGCTGCCCTGAACTTGTATAACGTCTGGGGGTCTATACTCAGCTTCTGAAAATAAATGGGTCTTAGGGGACGCCTGCCTGATGGCAGCAAGTTCTTCTGCTTAGTGTGATGTCTTCACATAGCTAAAACAATGAGTTTTTAAAAAATGGGTAATAAACAGCGAATAACTGATACAGAAACGGAAATTTGTCCTAACTTCAGCAGCACATGTTATCTTCCCGAAGTCACTAGCAGAGATTAAAAAGATAAAATTAAGATTAGAACAAACCTATCTACATCATTTAACATCCATGTATCAGGTACCTTTGAGATAATATTAATGAAAGCAAAAAAGAAAGAAAAAAAAAAAAAAATGTAGCAGAAAAGAATTTCACTGTTTTTCAGCAGTATTTTATTTACGTAGAAGTTCAATATTGCATAAAGTGAACAGTTGGATTCAAAAAATAACAATTTTTGAATCACAACTTTTGAAAAGGACATTGTGTAAAATGGAGGGACAACTACAAAAAAAAAAAAATATCCTATGTCTTAAAAAAAATAATTTGAACTAATAAAAAGAGGATAACATTATATGTTGACATGTATATGATACATCGTGATCAAGTTTGAAAAGTATGAATACAAATATGAATTAATGAGTTAGTCTTAATGTTAATTCTAATTATCTATGATGATAAAACAATATATTTCATTGACTTGTTAATAGAACCATAAAGACTGAACAATCTATATGAACTTCATCTTGCATTATAATCAGTATTTTCCCTTATTGAACTTTAACTGCAATTTATATATCTATTAATATGGAATGAGAAAATGATAGGTGAATATCCCAAGGTACATAGTAAACAGAAATATATTTAAATCTGCATGGAAATAAAATATAAGTGGTATAATAATATCATGACCTAAAATAATTCATGATGTAGTTAGTAAACATAGGAATTTGAATAAAAATTATAGCTATAAAAGAATTTTTAACACAAACTCAGTAGAAATTTATACTAAAACATAAAACAATTGCAATAGGACTAATATTGATAGAAAATATTTTATAAATAAATTCTCAGTTTACAAATACTTTCTGATCATTTGTTGTAGACATTTAGCTGAAGTCACATTTTAAGAAAGCTGAAGTAACATTTGAATATCAAAAATAACACACAGAAACATTTAATTTTATCTATTTTTACAATATTTCCATATAAGAGAAATAAAAGTAGAAACTGATTTCAAAACAGTGGAATATTACATATAGAATCTCTAATTTATGCTATTATATACACAACATGATTAAAAACCATTTTTTTTTCTTCTGCTTTCAATGAAATGATGATATATTTTGTTGTGTTTTTTTTTTCTTTTCTTTTCTTTTTTTTTCTCCAAAAGTGATGTGAATATGAAATGTTTCAAAAGACAAAAGTTCTTCCTATTCACAGCAAATGTGATTGTAGCCGAACACAAGATCCCGTGACCAGGTGATTACAGAGATACTGTAGTTCTATGATACTTTTCATAACTCACAAGAGGAAAAATGCATTTAAACAGGAAGACAATAAAATGAAATAAAAATTAAATGATTTATAGAAAATAGTATGATATTACAAAATGGAGTAAAGTGCAAAAACAGAGAAATCAATAATGCATTAATTATCTTATTACATACAGTAAAAATGATGTTTTGTTTATATCCTAGTAAGAATGAATATACGTAGCAGTAATGCAAGTTTTACCATTACATTGCGTCGGGAGTCATTTTATGAGCACATTTTTTTTTTTGTAAGTGTAACATGAAAACACACATTCTAAATTTAATGGCAGAAGTTACTATTAAAAAGTAACATTGGAATTAGGCACTAGTGGCACGATATACAGCAGAAATGTCACTTTCACCATAACCCAAGCGCCGAGCCTTTTTATAAAGCTGAAAAGAAAAAAAGAAATTTTTTTTTATTACAACAGCATCACATGTACATATATCTTTTTAAGAGATTTCAAAACTGTTTCAAATTTAATCTTAAAACTTTTTACCACACACACACACAAACAGTTGTCTTTCAGTTCCACTTTAGCACAGTTTTGGTTTTGGTTGTTTTTGCTTATATTTTATGTATGCTATTTAAAAATGCCACTCCATTTTGTCATTTCCATTCTGGTTTTCAATTCATTTTACTTTTATGAGACAGCACACTAAAATAGCACCTAAAATAGTTTTGTTTTATATATTCTTTTAAAATATTCTCAAATGGCCAAACACAAACAAGTCGCTTTCTCTACAAATGAAAATTGAAATATTAAACCAACTTCAAAGAGTCCAATAGAAACTGTGAAAAGTTTAATATGACACAGAGAAGATCAAGTAAAAGAAAGAGAGAAAGGAAAACCAGAGCCAGTATAATCACAGGAACTTCAATAAATTCCAAACACTCATACATATGCAATACGGAAATAACTAAAAAGCTCTTTTATATTGGATAGTAAATAAAACTCGAAAAGTATTGTCTATGGACAGCTTTGCTACAAGACAAAAAGCAGTTATTTAACCAACTAAGACCTGGACTTTCAGGTAGTAAAAGGGAAAGGCTTGAAAAAATATATATATTGATGCTTTTCTATATAAATATCAAATTGCAAGGCAAAAGTGGATCAAGTAGTAAGAAAAACTGTTGAAGGATTTCTGCTACAATTAGTTAAAATAAATGAAGAGGATTCTATCCTTGAAACAAATATATAATGCTGATGAAACTGATCTTATTCTAGATAAAAATAACAAAGAGAACTTTTATATGAAGAACAGAAAAACAGGTTACGGAATAAATGCATTATAAGATCAAATCTCATTACTGTTATGCTCTGTTGTATTAGGTGACTTTTTCACAAAACCATCAATAATTAATAGAACTCTTAACCCATGTGGAATGAGAATACTGAATAAAAATACTCTCCCAGCTCATTGGTGTCCATATGTTAACTCTTTAGCATTTAAACCGTCCCAGATATTCCACCTATTTTATGCTCAAAACCAGCTTCTTTATACCTTACCTAGGATATCTCTCTAAAAATAAACAAATCACATCATCGCAATCTCGTAGCTAGATAAAGCCATTTCCACCTAAATTCAGGTATAAATACCATAACATTTTCTACAAAATGTAGTGCCTTTGATTTTAAATGTTTGAAGTATAGATTGTTTCTGAGTATTTACCGATATGGCATCAACAAGTAGTGATTCTGACTTTGAAGGATTTACACATAAAGGCTTATAAAATGTAGAAGAAAAGAAAGAAAACAACGGTGACTTGTCTTTAGATGAATTCATTTATAGATATTTCCGAATTTTCGCCCAAGGAAGACTATTCTGATAGTGAAAGTGATGAAGATGTTGAGAATGCCATGTATGATGACATGCTCCAACAATACAACACCAATTAATAGTCCTGATTTCATTGAAAATATTGGTCCACAACACAATCTACCTCTCAAAACTCAACCCTTACATTATCTATTTTGGTTTTTACCACATACTCTTTTTGAAACTGTCACAGAAGAAACAAATCGATATACCCAACAAGTTATTATTACTTGTGGAAGACCTGATCTATTAGGGTAACTGATGCTGTAGAAATTAGAGCTTTTTTTTTTTTGACAGTAAATATAAAGGTTGATATAAAGTAACTTCCAAGACTATAACTATTGGAGTTCAGATATAAGGTATGGTGACTCATATATGTGTATGTATGTATATATATATATAAATTATGCCCCAAACCAGAAAATTAAATCAATATTTACACCCAAGTGATACTTATACTCCTGGCAGGAATGAATTAAACTATGAACCCTCTATACAAAGTGCACCTAATAATTGACTTAACTAAACTCAACAAATGGGGCATGTGCTACTGTGCAAATTTTGATGTATACACTGGGAAAAAATATAATGGAGAGAGACAAAATGGATTGGGATATGATGGCATGGAGTCTCTAACTGAGTTTTTTGACCATCAACACAGACATTTGTATTTCAACCGTTTTTGGCAGAACATCTTGCCGTTGAAAATGTATACCTGCAGTACAATAATGGGGAATCACAAAAGGGTTACCCAAAGAAAAGAAAAACACAAAAAAAACATTACATTTGACAGAGTAATCTAAATGCTAAAGGGTTAAATGAATATTGGAAAGCCATTTTGCTAGGATTCTTAAACTGTGCTAAGCAATGTGGTTATATTTAGTAAAAAAGAAAAGAAAAAGAAAGTTACCTCATTTGCTGCAGCAGCAACATAAAGTGGCTGTTCAACTCTATCACCCAAATCTAATGCCAGTCGTAAATCTTTCTGCTGGTGTTGTAAAGGGAAATGTGGATCATGTTTGTTATTCATTATGGCTGAAATAGAAATCAGAATTCAGCAGAAACTTACATTAGATAAGAAACGCATATATTCCAAGTACAATTTGACAAAAAAATGCAGTAAAATTTAGCTTTCACACAATACAAAATGAAAGCATTAAAATTCTTTGCTCAATTATCGTAACAACAATCTAAAATATAATTCCGGTCAATCCACAAAATGTGCAGTGTATTGAACTTGTATTGAACTTGTAATAAGTCAGGTTAAAAAGCTCCAAGTGTGTGCATATTTATCAATGGGAGGTGCATGGCCTAGTGGTTAGGGTGTTGGACTCATGATTGTAAGATTGTGGTTTCAATTCCTGGACAAGGTGATACATTGTGTTCTTGAGCAAAACACTCCATTTCACCTTGCTCCAGTCCACTCAACTTCTAAAAATGAGTAATCCTGTGATGGACCGACATACTATCCAGAGAGGAATATATCACCATCATCATCATTTAAACGTCTGTTTTCCATGCTGGCATGGGTTAGACGATTTGACTGGAAACTGGCAAGCTGGGGAGCTTCACCAGACCCCAGTCTATTTTTAGCTTGGTTTCTACAGCTGGATGCCCTTCCTAACGCCAACCACTCCAGAGAGTCTACCACTGGCACATAAATATATATATATATGACGGGCTTCTTTCAGTTTCCGTCTACCAAATCCACTCACCAGAGAAACCAGCCCTATGCTCCTTATAGGGCAATGTGGACTAACCATTTTATTAATGATGACAAAATAAAGATTACTGGAAATGATGAGCCATAGGATTTGGATAAGGGAAGACACATTATTCAATTGAGAACTACTGATGAGAAGGATTTAGAGTTTATGTTCTGTAAAGGAATTAGTAATACTCTCCATCGGAGGATAGGTCGTTGAAAATGTATGAGTTGAAAGTTTGATGAATTAGTTGTTGATGTAAGCAAGAGACAGACTATGGATGAGTAGATGCTTGTATTGAATGGAATTGGTAATTATTGTCAGAATATTTCGGAATTTTGGTAAATTCTATGTGCAACTCTTGGGATAACAGTTGTCAAGGTTTGGAAATAAAGTAACAAATTCTTGATGATAATGCATATTAATAACCTATCAATTCTAGAAACAATATTTATTTACAGTCGACCAATGATACTAAATGGCAACAGCTTAGTTTGTCAGACTAAGGTAGAGAAGTTGTATGGATTTTCGAATGCTTTGAAGGAGCCGAATTCAAAGCAGATAGTGAAATTGTTGGTAGTAGAATTAAAGGCAGGAATGGGGGGGGGGGGGATAAGTGGAAAGTGTAGAAAGAAAACAAGTTGGATACAGAAACTAGTCTTTTTTTTTTTTTTTTTTTTTTGATAATACAATGAATGAAAGCATCTTTTGCTTTAGTGATAACTTCTTTATTAAAATGAAGGAACAATAGTGCTTAAAGAACTGTACTCTATAGTAGGCAGTGACAATTTAACCAACAGATATAAGCATCTTAAATGTTATTAGAACCTATTTTGCAACTGAGGGAAATCCCTTAATTGAAATCTTGCATTGAAATAGCACAATACCCATTTACAAGTGTGTCTAGTTATAAGACATCAATAGAATTAACTTATAAAATAAAAATACAAAGGTAATTACCTTGACTTTTGTAACAAACAGTAGTTGAAGCTAATGGACCTAAGGATAATATTGTTGCCACGTCTTCCTGCTCCAGACCAGCTTTCTGAGCTAAAGCCATTGTTTCAGCTAAACTTGCCATCATAGAACCCAACATCATATTAACAACAAGTTTCATGCGAGTTGCCATACCAGTCTCACCTACAAAATAATTTGGTAAACGTTTAATTTATGCAAATTGCTAAATGTTAATAGTGTGATTGGTAACCAAGTTTTAAACAAATATTCACCAGTTAAAATATGATATACATTTTAAAAACCTCACTATATCATTATCATACAGTAAAAGGTTGAGAGGGTGTGCATTGGTAGACTAACAATATATATAATTATCCTTTATTATTTCATCCGTGATATCTTTAACGTTTACCAGTTACCACTCACATTACAAACTGACATTACCAAGATTATCTTAATACACTGAGATTAAATTAAATTGCCATGGGAAATTGTGTTTTTTCGACAAGCTCTTGTAAACCTTGGAAATAATTCATACCTTATGGTCATACAAAATACATTTGATATATACCTGTTTGTCCATAATCAAAAATGTCTTGAACACTGACATTGCAGCATAGTTAAGAAGTTTGGTTTGCAACTGCCATAGATTCAGAATCAATTACAATGAATGACATATTAAACATATCTTCTACCTAAGTACCATGTCAACCAAAGCCTTGTGAATGAAATTCGAAAGCACAAAACTGTACTTTGGAGCTAGATTTAATCTGGCAACCAGTTTAAGACTGCCATCATGCATTTTGGATCAACAATTCTTGCAAAGCATTATTGGTTCAAAAGGTTCAAGTGTCCAACCATTCTTCAGATAATAATTTTTCCAAATCACCTGATGAAAAATCGAGGCACTGGTTATCATCTCCAAAGATTTATCTGCCATTGATTCATTGATTTGAATTATCGAGTAAAATGTTACTCAAAAAATGATTAACAACCATTTTTAAAGAAAGTTTTGATGGCAAAAAACACAGGAACATGTACATCAATGATAGAGGGAGGGAGGGATTACAGTTTTTTTCCCCTTAGAGTAGTTGTTCATAGCTTGCTTTAACACATTGTCCACCATGAAAGTCACTGGTGATTCCCAATGGTGATGTCTTTTTATGGAACCTCACATTACTGTGGTTCAAACTACATTATTCAAATTTTAGGGAATATACAGAATACATTTCTTTGTATTTTTGGGGGTGGTTTTTAAGGACCTCATTAAAAAACTATTTAACAATACCATTATTTATGCTTTATTGTAATACAATTGTAATGTATTACAGAAATATAAAATAATTTCAACAGAATTAAGGAAAAAAGCAAAACCAATCCTTTAACAATTGTAAAGTTCACATTGTAAAGTTAATAGTAAAACCCATTACTAAATCAAGATCATTTCAATAAATATTAGGAAAAAACCTATAAAACTAAAAGAACTAAAATTTCCAAAATCTGGTAAAACTACTTTTGTATAGGCAAAGTCATAAACCACATGAACCATTACAGCTATTTACTTTTTACTAAGCAAATAATAGCAGTTTATACATAAATATGACTTTCTTGCTCAACCTGAATAACACCTGCTTACCAGTTTGCACCTCTTTTAAGCTTTTTTTTTTCTTCTTTTCTTTTTAATATCATAGATTTGAGACTTGTAGCATAGTATCACCCTGTGTACCACCTTATCTTTCATCTTCAATTAGAAAGTCTTTCAGTAGTTTCTTCAAATTTGAGCTTTGAAGTGTAGGTTTACCATTACTGATTTGGTTCAAAACCAAACAATACCAGGACAAGCTCTTCTCTAGTTGCTGACATTGTTGTAAATACAATCACACACACACACACACAAAAAAATTTTTCCCTGACCCCTTTCATTATGAAATTTACAGGTGAGCTGAATTACTCCTTTCAGAAGAACCATGCCCAGGTATACATGATATTTTCGATAAAAAAATCCCAAAATTCAGCAACACATGCATTGATTTTTAATAACAAATGTTATAGAATGTAAATAAATGAGGAAAGAGTTAAAGTTTTACTCCTTTGGATGAGAGAAGAGTTCAGTATTTGCTTTGAAACAAATGTAAACGAATTAGAATGCTTTTGTTTGGCCAGTTTCAGGCAGTCTAAGACTGGCGGGTACATGTGTTTCATGTTGTGCAGGATGTTAAAAGTGAAATTAAAAATAATACCTAGAAAAAACGATCTTTTCCCCATTGCTTCAAAACTAGAATGACAATCTTCATAAAGCTTCCTATCGCCAGAGGCAAGAATAACAAGTTGTCCTTCCAAAGCTGGAACTCTGCTACCACACACAGGAGCTTCAAGAAATCTCCCTCCTCTTAAAACAACAGCCTGTAAAGCAAAGATACAAATTAAGAACAAATATTTAAAGTTTTCTAAAGATTGGGTTTAATTGGGAAACTATACTTTATCCAGAGGAAATATGAAATTCTTGTACAAAATAAGGTTGTAAAAGTGAATAATATTGTAGTGTTCTGCATTCCTCCAACATAAACAGAGTTTCTTAATACATCAGGTTTCAATGAAATCTCATCACTTTGGTACCTCCTATAATCTCATATAACTAAATATGAAATTTATATTCTCAGCTGAGAGAGGTCCTTGTCTTGCAAGCTACTTGGCAACCCCACAGGTGTTGGTGCCAAATGAAAAGCACCCAGTAATTCTGTAAAGTGGTTGGCATTAGGAAGGGCATTTAACTGTAGAAAGCATGCCAAACCATCCAACCCATGTCAGCATGGAAAAAGGGACGTTAAATGATGATGATTCAGATAGGGTAATGAATGGGACTATTTTTACTGAGATATGAATGCATGGCTAATGCAAAAATCTATTCTGAATTGATCATTTTCTTTTCAGTCAAACCAATAAATTTCAATTTATGTAATTTTTTTGTTTGGTTAAGAAGTTCATTTTGCAACCACAAGATTTTGAGTTCAGTTCCTCAGTGTGGCACCATGGGGAAGTGTCTTCTACTGCAGCCCCGGACTGACCAATGCCTTCTGAGTGAATTTGATAGACAACACTTGTGTGGAAGTAAAACATCTTTTTGTGTTTGGCCATTCTCACACTACATGACAACTGGTGTTGTTTTCTTTTTTTTACATCCCCCATAATTTGCAGTTCAGTAAAACAGTTCAAAAGAATAAGTACCAGACTTTAAAAAAAATTAAAAATTAAAAAAAAGTAAACATTGAGGTTTATTTGTTCAACTAAACCTATCAAGGAGGAGCCCCAGCATGGCCACAGTCTAATGACTGAAACAAGTAAAAGATAAAGTATTTTCCTTCTTGTTTCGTTTAGTTCTTCCAAATAGCTTGAATTATTATAAGCAGGAAGAGAATAGTTAAAAATAATTGATCCAGCTTTTTCCAAAATCTAATTGTAAAAAGCAAAAAAACTTTGGACACTAGCATGAAAATGAAAAGCAGAACTCCTTCCATACATCTAACATGATCTACACAACATTATAAAAAGTTAGACTGTAACAATACCTCTCTAACATCTTTGATTGTTTCTTCGTCAATAGTAGACATTTCAACATAACCTTTCCCAGATGAAATTCCTTGAATCACACCACAATTACCAAACACAACCTGAAAATAAGCAATTCAGGAAAACAATAACATAAACATTTCATACAATCTTTGCTAACTGTTCTATCAACATTTAAGATTATACACATCAGGTCAGATGAAACAGATATTAAGAATTAAGAGATTGATAAAAACTAATGCTTCAATGATTATTAAGTCTATCCAACTCCCAATTCAGTTAACAAATTCCCTCTTTCTCTCTCGCTCTGTATGTATGCGTGTGTGTGTGTATGTGTATGTACGCACATTCATTTATATATATATATATATATATATATAACAGATAATTCTGTTGTCATATTCACATATATGTGTGTATCTATATGTATAGAAAAGACACACAGATACATATATGTGAATATGACAACAGAATTAACTGCCTGTTTTATTTTCTCTTACCAAATTATTTGCATTTCTCAATACCATCTTTAACAGGAAATTTCTTATTTTAAAATAAATAACTTATTACATAAAGTAAACAAAATGCAAATAAGCCATTCAAACACTTCTCTACAGGAAAACTTAAGAAATAAACATTGCTCTTTTTACTGTCTCATCCTCATCATCATCTTTTACTTTATTTAAATAAGAAATGTTATCTATTTATTTATGTATTCAGCTCAGCATAACAATAAATTATGAACATCACTTTATTTTTTTTTCTATAACTAGAAGGTTGAGAAAGAAAACAAAATTGTGGTGGTGGTTGTTGTGGTAGTGTATCATAATGCCAAATACATTGAGAAACAGATAGATGACATTGCTTATTTAAAAATAAAAAAAAAAACCTTATTATGAAAAACGTATATTTTCT
>JAOPUL010003389.1:5814399-5825587 GCA_027564515.1 Octopus rubescens | reverse complement strand
TGTGTATAAAAGTTTCGGTGTTTTGACTCTTGTCTTGTAGAAGAGTTTTTTTAAAGATCATTTCTTGGGTCTAGTCTCAAAGTGTATGCCAAATTAATGTCCATCCTGCTACTGAGGCTGCAAAGGGCAAAAGTCTATTGGAAGAGACATTGCCAAATTGATCTGATATTCTTGATGGATAGGTGAACTGAGGCAATGTAGAATCTAGTAGTTTTTCCACTTAAATACAACAACCGTCTGCTGAAAGCTTAAACTCATCAATTACTGACAGGAAATTTCAATCAATGAATGTATCCAATCAGTTATCTTGGATCAAGTTTAATCATTCATTTTGCTTACATTCTCACGAACGGTTTGATTGAGTTTATTCTTTAGAATTCACTTAAAACAAACTACACAGAAAAAGAAATAATCTTCTTGGAATTTTACCAGAACTTCCTTATGGGGTGCAAAAGTCTTTAGTCATTGATACAGCAAGCATAAACAAAGTTTTCAAAATTATTTTGTTCAACTTCTGTATTAATGAAAATTCACAAATAATAATATTAAGGATAGGTGGGTGATAATGTTATTTATGAAAGAAAAATTTAAATAAGTTTTTCTTTTGTCTTTTAAATAATCAAAAGTAGTTCATTCTCTGATGAATAAATGTTGTCCAAGTCACAATGACTCGTTCAGCAATTTAAATAGTTAAGAAGAATAAATGAAAGATAATTTGGTTAAGTTGTTCAAAAAGGAGATTGAAGACTTCAATAACCTTTTATTCTCATGAGAATAGCATTTTGTTTCCTAAGATTATTCAACTAAAGCGTGCATATTATAGCTTGTCACAAAATAAAGGTGTAGGTGAAGGAAAAACTAAAACTGAAACAACATGGTGAATAATAAATAGCCAACTAAAGAGGGTATAATAGAAGAAATAGTGTATATGGTACAAGAACTAAGGAATTGGCTGTGAGTGAGAGAGAAAGAGAGAGAGGAAGAAAGAGTGACAAAATGGAGAAAGAGAGAGAAGGAATGAGTGAGAGAAAGAGAGAGTAGGAATGAGGGAGAGAAATAGAAATAGGGAGAGGATGAAAAAGAAGTGATAGATAGATAGATAGATAGATAGATAGATAGATAGATAGATAGATAGATAGATAGAGAGAGAGATAGATAGATAGAGATAGATAGATAGAGATAGATAGATAGATAGAGATAGAGATAGATAGATAGATAGATAGCAGGGACACGTATTAAGAGAAATATCGAAACAGACCCTTTCATTCAGGCTCATATCCGTGGAAAGCTGTGAACCTAATAATTTATATAAATGCACTGGTGACAATGCAATAACCAACGGCAGAGTTTCCTGAAACAGTCCAAGATATCAGAGATGTTGTTACCACAAAGAGAGCAAAATGGAAGAAAGGATGCTTCTTACACAAAAGACATGATCATAAAATGGCAAGACATGTGGAATAAATGCAAAATTACTAAAAGAAAGAAAATTTAAAAACAAGGAGGGAGATAACAAAATAAAAATAAAGGAAAAAAGAGACAAATTGACAATAAAAGGTTTTATGGTACTTGCTCCAGCATGACCAAAACAAAAAGAACATAACTAAGCCATGAACATTGTGTATTGGTGGAATTCTACGTTTTTAGATGAAAATAATATAATATAAAAAAAAAAACAGAAAAAGTAAAAGAAACATGCTGTTTGCCACCCCCAATAAAACTGCAGTTCTCTTAAAATCCTTCCCTACTCCTCCTATCTTCTTCCTTCAAGCATCATCTTGGTAAAAGGTCCACTACTTTGGCTTCACAAAAATAATAATCTATTTGAGTTCTTTTTGTTGAGAAGTCATTTAATTCTAAAACAAAATTATTTAAAATATTATTTTTTTCCTCATCGCATTATACATACTCATATATGCACACATATATACACTTTGTTTTTAAACACCTCATTCACTGTTCACTTCTTGTGCATATTCTATGCACTGTTCATGCAGTTTTGGCTACTTTTTCTGATGAGTTGTGGTAGTACCCCTGAACACTGTATACAATAAGTTCATTATTATATACATATACATATATGCAAATGTGTACATATATAAAAAGAGACGTACATATATACAAACACATATATATATACACATTTATACAAATATACACACACATACAGATAGTTTTAGGGCATTTAATAGACTTCACTTTTGTATCAAGTACCACAAATTTACGACATATTCATAATGACATTTAAATTACATTCAAGTATATTAAAACAAAGATTTCTATAGGTTTAATTATATTTGAGAACAAAGAAATTAAGCTTGGGTTATTGACATTTTATAGAAGTTTAAATACATGTTTTATTATAATCCAACTTGTCACAAGAAATCTTGTTGCTAGACTTTTTTCTATTAGTGGATAGGTTTATTGTCCCTGCTCTTCAAATAAAATACAGATGTTCAAAATAGAATCATTCATATCAACTTCATTCTTATTTTAAGTTGTAAAATAGTAAAAGGTGGCACGCTCGTAGAATCATTAATGCATCAAACAATATGTGTAGTAGCATTTCTTATGGCTTTTTATATTCCAAGGTTGACTTTTCCTTTCATTCTTTTAGAGTTGATAATATAAAATACCAGTTAAATACTAGGGTTTTGATGTAATCGATCTGCATGCCCTAATTTCTGGTCTTGTGCTAAACTTAGAAAGAATTTAAATAGTAAAATAAATTTATGCATCCAATGATGAAACATAAAATCATGTAATTATCCAGATTTTCTAATCTGTCATAAATAAAAATAATATTCTACAAGAAAATTTTAACTATTTCTGTATATTTTAAAACACTTTTCTGTGGATTGGTCTGTTTACTGAAGTTAGAGTTTAAGGTAACATTTTAGTTGTATTTTTTTTTTTTAGATATATAAAAAAAAAAACAACATTTCACTGATAGTTCAAATGTAAAATCTTAAACAGAGAAAATAAGAGAGTGTATAAATGGAAAAAAAAAATGTAGATTCAATAACCTGTATGAAACAAAGTATTTCAATTATTAAATGTATTTTCAATTAAATGAAACTCAAAAAGTTTTGGTTTTATATTAATTAAATATGAAAAACAAAAGTAGGTTTATCACATATGGACACGCTAACATATTCAATGGTGCATGTACAGACAAATATTCATAAAAGAGAAAAGTGCAAATGAAAAAATATTTAACGCATCTCTTTTATTTATACATAAGTGCAGACATGACAAGTGTGGTTAAAAAGCTCACTTTGCAACCATGTGGTTTCGAGTTCAGTCCCACTGTGTGGCACCTTGGGCCAGTATTTTCTACTATAGCCCTGGGATGACTAATGTTTTTTGAGTGAATTTGATAGATGGAAACTGTGTGGAAGCCTGTTGTGTGAATGTGTGTGTGTTTGTGTGTGTATGTGTGTGTCCTCCCTACCACTTGAAAACTGGAATTGGTTTGTTTAAGTCCCCATAACTTAGCAGTTGCGCAAAAGAGACTGATATAAGTACCAGTCTTCAGAAATAAGTACTTGGTTCAAGTAAACCCTTCAAAGTGGTGCCCCAGCATGACCGCAGTTCAATGACTAAAACCAGGTTTAAAAAACAGGTAAACGGATACACTGACACTATTATATTCAGTGCTACTCGTGAAAAGATACATTTACATATATTCAGTACCACATGTGAAAACCTACATTCACTCGTTCAATTATATTCATTATACGTGAAAGCATACATTCAATTATATTTGATACTACATGAGAAAGTATACATTCATAAATTCAATTTTATTTGGTGCCACATGTGAAAATATACATTCATATATTCAGTACCACATGTACAAACATATTAAAAAAAAATAAATTAAAGCCTGAAAAAAAAAAAAGTGTTGTCTTCATTCAGAGCTTCTTGAATCATCAATATCAATTATTAATTACACTGTGTAATAAAATTTTAAAAAAAATTTTGTCTTTGGTCAGTAAGTGTTATTTCCTATTTGCTTCTATCTAGAAATCAAACTTTGCTTTTGTGACCTGGACATCAATATTTTGAAACTGACCTATTTTCCATTACATTTCAGACAGATTCAGCACTGAATTGCTGAAGCAGAAATATTGTTATAGCAATTATTCTGTTCAATACCACAGATTTACTCATCAGTTGTTTGACCGTAACCACTTGAACATGCCCCTTAGTGGCTGACAATATGTGCATCTCTGATCATAAGCAGGAGTAGTGTGGGAGCATCATAGCCATGTGTTGAGAGGGATTCTTTGGGGTTTCAATAAATGTAACAAAAGCAAAGTTTGAAGGAAATATTAGCCGTTTTTCATATTTTCTAATGGGTAAGCAAATAGGAAATAACAGTTGCTACCTAAGGACAAAAATTGTGTTACAGTGTAATTGGTCATGCTGTAGTGGGTTGTTTTCATATCATGGAACCCACTGTGCTTAGTGACATTCCTCTGAATTTCTTATCATTTTCAAAGACAGCCGAGATGATTTCTGTTAAGCCGGATGTACCAAAGATTTTCTACTCCATGTCACAACACACCAATGGTATCTCATTCTTGAAAATCTCATCAAAAGCATTGTTGTTGTACTTCACATCAATGAAGACTTTGATCATGGAGGTTATGATAGAAGTGAGTGAGGTAGATCCAGTCAGACAGCAACTATATTTTCTCTTCTTTTAACTTTGAGGATGCTCATCTCCAGTACAATGTTTTAGGCAAATGATTGCAGCTGTGTGTGTGTGCGTGACTGAATGGGAGGCATGAATCTATATTTTCAGCACAGCAAATAGCAATTTAAAATGCAGAAGTTCACACTGTTTGAGTTTGCTAATCATACTAAAACAGTCTTGGGATAAAGTCCCAATTAAAATAATATGAAGTACAATATTTCTTTCTACTTTTACAATGTTGGGATAGTTTCTCAGGCAGGAAGTTAGCCAAAATGAGAGGATCGCAGATTAATTGCTTTTGGTATTTTGTTTCATTCTACAACATTCTGAGCCTATTGAGGTTGTCTTTCATTTTGATCTCTCTACGGTAAAATAGGTACCAGTAATATACCATGGTGAATCCATATGACTGTACTTCTTTTACAATAATAGGTCTTATGCCCCGTGAAATTCTGTATATTTCTCTGTCTGGTAAATTTATAAATCAGTAGATATACAAGAATCCCCATCCTACTGATTGGATATTTTACTTTGAATTCAATATTAATTTTTATCCCTTTAATAATTGTGTGTAGGTTATTTAAACCAGATGTTGTTTGATATTCTAGACTTAGTGATATTCTATAAATCCAGACACACCTAATTGTCATTGCTTTCAATGGGTAGTATGGGGCTCGACATCACTAAAGCAGTCTTGTTCACTTGTTTTCTTTGGAATATGATTACTTCTCCCCTATTTTTTTTATTTGTTTTTTTTTTGTTAAGTCTTCTGTACTGTCTTTGGGGATAACTGGTTAAACAATTAACTTTAAACTTTCTGTATTTGAGATGTTTTTGAGAGATTTCTTTGCCTGACAAAGTGGGTGGAGCAAAGAAACCAGTTTGAAAAGAGACATATATTATCAACTATTCATCTCACTTCTTTACAGTTCTCTGGTTTTATCTCCTGCTGCCTCATTTCTCTATCCTTTCTTTCTTTCTCCCATCTCTCATTCTTAAACATATAGGCATATTTCTCATTCATTTCTTCATCACTATACACATACATATATATTCATCACATGTTCATTGCCACGTGCATCTGTTTCAATACTGTGTTTAATCAGTCATCCTGTTCATTTTAAACTATTTACGTCTTCATTGAGTTGTAAACATTTTGTTATTGAGATTTCCGGAATAGTCTCACACTTCCCGTTTCTCATTTCCCTTTTAACCTTTCTCTTTTCAGTAGATATTTTCTCAGGCTAGATTAACATTAGATATGAATGAAGATTTTGATCCCTCAATTCCTTATCCCTATTCCCTCCCTACAAAATCACGCACACACACGTGTGTGAAATTATGGAAACTCGGTTAAGCTCTGGCTTTGAATTGTAGGGCACATGAAAAAAAGCAATGTTTTTCTTTTAGTAGCATTGTCAATCAATTCAGTTGTTACCAATAGTCTTTTGTGAAGATTTATGATTGTCTATCATCATCATCATCATCATCAATGTCCAATTCCCATGCTGGCATGAATTATATTAACCCTATAGCATTCAGATTACTCTGTCAAATGTATTGTTTATTTATTCACATTGTTGTGAATTTATCATACATTAATCTTGTAGCTTTGAGATTCAATAATGATGATGATCATCATCATTTAACGATCTGTTAGAAGCTCACACTCTTAGTTTAAGATTGGAAAAGAAATAACTGGAAGGGAAGCACATAGTATTCAATAGTGATTTGTAGGGTAGTTAGATGTCTACACTTAACTGCAGTTACTATATCTGTGGTGGAACTAGTCCTATGTATGTTTGTTTTTAATCCTAACATCATCATCATCTAACATCCAATTTCCATGCTGGCATGGGTTGGACGGCAAGGCCAGGGACCACATCAGGTCCCCTAGTCTGTTTTGGCATGGTTTTTATAGTTGGATGCCCTTCCTAATGCTAAATGATGTGATTGTTTATTTTTAGAATGACATTGTAGGGTAGGTGTAAGAGGCCTGATCTGGCTAGTTTGAACATACAACAGGCAGAATATTTTGGTCCGGATAAGGCCAGTTTGAATACTAAAGGGTTAAACTTAAATTGTCACACGAAGTAATATACAAAACCTTCTTGGTATGAAGATTTGTTTTTGGTTAATGTTTATGATTTTCTTTTTCCTTTTATTCTTTTACTGGGTTCACTTATTGGACTGGGGCCATGCTGGGGCACCACATCCAAAGATTTTTGACTATTATATTGAACCCTGTATTTAATCTTGTACTTATTTTATTGATTTGTGCTTATTGATTGGTTAAGTTACCATATGTTATGTCCTTTTTAGAGCATTACCCTCTTTTACATACTTAAATACCTCTGATTTATATCGGTAAACACAAACACACACCACGGGCTTCCATACAGTTTTCGGTTCCTAGATTTCACTCACAAGGTATACATATTTTTCAAGCATAAATTTTATCATCTGTATTAACATTCTGGTGGAATACATACGTACGTACATACATGCATTCATTCATTCATTCATTCATTCATTCATTCATCCATCAACACAGTATATATTTTTTGGGAGCTATTACTAGTTTCATGCCATTAAAAACAACTCGGACAGCATTTAATAACATGTCTGGTGCTGTCATGCGATCCTCAGGCTATATATGCTAAAATTAACAGAATCTTTTCATTTTCTGTTTTTTTCTTTTCTACTTTTCCCTATTTTCTTTCTGTTGAAGAGCGAAAGGCTCGAAATGTAAAAGACTGTCTTTTCTTCTTTTTTTCTTTGGTGTCAAACTAATACACCTACTTGTTACACCTGTCTTCGTCTTGTTTTTATTTTCTGTAAATTTCCACTAATATATATATATATATTACCAGGTGTATCCGGCGTTGCTCGGGTGATTTGTTGAACATTGCTCCGACAAAACATTGCTCTGACAAAAAAGCTTGAATGCGGTCAATAAGTTTGAAGAAAATCGGTGGGAAATTGCACGAATAAGAGGGGGGTAAAAGTGGAAAAAATACCTGTTATATGTGGTTTTCCCCTTTTACGCAGTTGAACTTTGAAACCATTTTGTATGTAAAACTTGCTCGTAAACACGACTAATGAGGGTGTGAAATTTTTAAAAAATCGGTTTAGCGGTTTTGGCGCTAGAAGGTAACATACAGACTGACACAAATACACACACATTCTTTCTTTTAATATATTATAGATAGATTAGATAAGCAATGCTATGGCTACGACAGTCTGTTACCTTCCAGCGCCAAAACTGCTAAACTGATTTTTTTCAAACTTTACACACACATTACTCATGTTTATGGACAGATTTTAACTACGAAATGGTTTCAAAGCTCAACCGTGTAAAAAGGGGAAAACCGTGTATAACAGGTATTTTTACCACTTTTTCCCCTCTTACTCCTGCAATTTCCCACCAATTTTCTTCAAACTTCGCGTATATGATAAGTGTGCTTGCAGAATCACAATGGCATTAATTCTTTTTTCCGAAAATCGATCGCAGTGACCTGTCAAACAGTGAAAACGCATTTAGTTAACCACAAATTGTGGCGAAATGTGATTTCTGCGATTTGACAAGTCAATGCAATCGATTTTCAGGAAAATATTAATGTAATTGAAATTCTGCAAGCAAACTTATCATACATGCGAAGTTTGAAAAAAATCAGTGGAAAATTGCACGAGTAAGAGGGGGAAAAAGTGGAAAAAATACCAGTTATATGCAGTTTTCCCCTTTTACGCAGTTGAACTTTGAAACCATTTTGAACTTAAAACCTACCCGTAAACATGAGCAATGTGTGTGTGAAGTTTTTAAAAAATCTGTTTAGCGGTTTTGGCGCTAGAAGGTAACAGACAGACAGACAGACACATACGCATTCTTTGTTTTAATATATTAGATATAGATAGATAGATACATGCAAATTATCAGTTAAGCAAATGGAGTTTGATGTTTATGAATTGCATAGGAACATGCAAGTATTCATGACTTTCCATGTTATCATCTGACAAATTGTGTGGTGTCCAGGTTCTTAAAACACTTGACCAAATATTTACCAATGTTTTAGATGTAAGCTGATTCAAGTTTTCAAGCTAATTTTCTGTCAGTAGAGAACTGAGATGTGCTACAGCCTCAACACTTGTCATTATCTCTAAAATGTTGGCACCATTTTTATTGTTATTTGCCCCAGCCTCAGTAACATTCTTTTTTTCTTCTTTTTTTTTTCAATGTATTCTGTAGTGTATATCATCATATAAGTGCAAGACGGGTCATATACAGACCCCCCCCCCCAAAAAAAACAAGAAAAAACTGGTGCATTGACTTGTGTCAATTTTTGTGAAGTAACAAGATAGGGTAGATTTCCTCTTCATCGTAATCCGAGAAAAGTTTAAGCTTAAACAAAGGGCAGGCACATTTAAACATTTTCGTGAAACGCACTTTTACCTATGAGAATGACATCATAGTTGTCTTTTTTTATAATTTTTTTTTGCGTGTGTTATTTAGATTTATTGAATATATTCACAGTGATTATTTTTAGGTTCTTGGTCTAAAATTGTTATATTTGTCATTTGGTGTTATATTTTTCCCCATGTATTCTGTATAATGTACATACTCTGCATTCTTGTTGCGTACAATTTGACAATGATACCTATGCTATGCTGTAACACCTGTAACCTGTCTTTTCCCCCGTAGAACTGAGCTTACCTACTTGGATTAATATAAAATGCAACATGCAATTAATCTTGTCTTAGTAAATACAAATTTATCATGACATCTAGTGTTTCTGTTTTAGTTGACAGATGGGTATCTGTTTTATCTTTTAGAATTAGTACCAAATAATTATAAATTTCCCTTTCATAATACTCGCCGCTATAATAACCACTTCAAAATAATTCTTTTTACGTTCTCTTAGCTGTCCATCAAGTTAAAGATATACCTTCTTTTATAACCATGTTAATATCTGAGAAGTGAACAACTTTGGTTTCCTATTTCTTCTAAAGTACACAAGTTCTGCTTTTGAGAAAGTAACTTTTATACATTTATATGTATTTGGTTCATATTTAACTCCAGTATATACTGACTGGGAGATGCAGGACATGGTGGCAATGATGGACAGAGACCGCTGGAGAGAACTCGTCCATGGATCTCGGGAATTTTACCCGCCCTAGATAGATAGATATACTCACTGAAGAGTATATCATCATCATTTTTGCTTTAATGTCTACTTTTGTAAGTTTGCATGAGTCACCTAGAATTTGTTGAAGCAGATTTTTCTATGGCTAGATGCTCTTCCTGTTACCAACTCTCACCTATTTACAAACAAGGTAATATTTTCCCATAGCCAGATGTGTTTTCACTGAAGATTAGAAATGAATGCAGCCCTCTTTTATGATGGTGACTCTTGATTACATACACCATGTGATGTCAGTACAAGGACACATACACAGTGGATGTTTGTATATTTTCCATCAAACAAATTTCACTTACAAAGCATTAATCGATCCAAGGCTAAAGTAGAGGACACCTGCCCAAAATGCTACCCAGTGGGACAGAACCCAAACCCTCATGGGTATGAAGCAAACAGCCATGCTTGTACCTGTGTGTGTGTGTGTGTGTGTGTGTGTGTGTGTGTAATGTAAATCTTACTCTTTTCACATTATTTCTTACATCATTGACAATGGCATTCATACATCCATGTCAATGCATATTACTATACTGTTCTTCATGGCAGCCATTTTACTAGTTCAAGTTGTCATTTATGTAACTTTGGATTTGGCAGTATTCTAAGTTTGTAACCATCTGAGCCATTTGCTTCAGAGTGTGAATTAAATGTACTGAATTGCACAAATTGTTAGCAATCAACAGTCTTCATTTCGATGTAGTGATTTCACCCTGAAGATTATATATATAAAAAAAAAAAAAATGAATTTTGGACCATTAAGCAGAGTCAAACACTTTTCAGTGAGACTTCTTACAATTCTGAAGTTCATTTCTCACACATCAAACATATATTCAACTCGTAAAATATAATTCTGTTACTTTGTTGTTTACAAACTTGTTGAATAGTAATATCTTTCCTTGGCATATTTTTACACTTCATCATCATCATTTAGCATCCATTTTCCATGCTGGCATGGGTTAAATGGTTTGACCGGAGACTGGCAAGCCGGGGAGCTGCACCAGACACCAGTCCGTTTTGGGATGGTTTCTACGGCTGGATACCCTTCCTAACACCAACTACTCCAGAGAGTGTACTGGGTGCCTTTAACGTGTCACTGGCACAAGTGTTTTTAATGTGTCACCGGCACGAATGTTTTTAATGTGTCACCGGCATGAGTGTTTTTAACGTGTCACTGGCATGAGTGTTTTTAACGTGTCACTGGCACGAGTGTTTTTAATGTGTCACTGGCACGAGTGTTTTTAACGTGTCACTGGCACGAGTGTTTTTAACGTGTCACTGGCACGAGTGTTTTTAA
>JAOPUL010003389.1:5769397-5780295 GCA_027564515.1 Octopus rubescens | reverse complement strand
AGCTTTTCCTCCTGCTCTACCATCCCTCCAACTCGATTCTGGCATCTTCCACACATAAAATCTCTTGCTAAGCTTGGAGTCACTCTCTTCATCTTTGTGCATCTCCCATGGATCCATTTCCCACGTTCTGAGTTTAAATTCTGCCGAGGTTGACTTTGCCTTTCATCCTTTCGGGGTCAATAAAATAAGTACCAGTTGAGCACTGGAGTTGATGTAATTGATTTACCTCCTCCCCTGAACTTGCTGGCTTTGTGCAAAAATTTGAAACCACCATTATTATTATTAATATTAGTATTATGTTTTGGCTTTGCTTTAATCTATATAAGCTGCACCCAAGTCTTAATGAGGGATGTCAATGGACTTATTATTATTAATTATTTGAGTTCTTGGAGCACCATTGTCTCCTGAGAATGTAGCTCTGTCTATGTTTGTTATACTACAAGAGTTTTGTTTTGTTATGAGATATGCTTTGTAATTTGTCGTGTTATTTTAGTGTTTTTTTCGTCGTTAAAGAGAGTAGTTTGCAATGTGAATTGTGTTTTTTCTTGGGTGGTATTTGTGTTTCGTATGTACTGTGTAAATAGAGTTATGAGTTTTAGTGTAGAGAATGTGGTTTGTGTAGCAGTCATAGGCTTCAGCTGTGAAGAAGGAGTATGAGTTGTTGGTGTCCAGCATTGGTTACATAAGAGTTTGTGCTGTGTTATATTCTTTGGTAGTGATTCTGAGTATATGTGTTTGGGTGAAATGTGTTATTTTCTTGGGCAGTGATTGTATAGTGTATATATTTTCTGCTCAGAGAGAACTGTTTTGTGTTATGCTATTAAACTTTTAGCATTTAACTCTTTAGCATTCAGATTAATCAACTGTAATGCTTATTTATTCACAATGTTTTGAATTAATCATGCGTTGTCTCATAGCTTTGAGATTTCATCATTTAACATCCGTTTTCCATGCTGGCATGGATTAGATGGTTTGATTGGAGATTTGTAAGCCAGGGATCTGCGCCAGTCCGTTTTGGCTTGGTTTCTACAACTGGATGCCCTTCCTAACACCAACCACTCCAGAGAGTGTACTGGGTGCTTTTAACGTGTTATTGGCATGGGTGTTTTTAACATGTCACTGGCACGAGTGTTTTTAACATGTCACCGGCACGGGTGGCTTTGTGTCACTGGCTGTTTATTTTTTGAATGACAGTGTAGGATAGGTGTGAGAGGCCAGATCTGGTCAGTTTGAATATAAAGCCGGTAGAATATTTGGGCTGGATTTGGCCAGTTTAAATGCGAAGTGTTAAACCAAACATATCTCACCCAGATAATCTACATGTTTTTTTAATTCAAACTGGTCAGATTCATCCTCTTACACCTACCCTACAATGTCCTCAAAATGAACAATCACATAATTGAAATCTAGAATGGGATAATGTAGAATTAATTCAAAACAGTGTGAATAAATAAGGATTACATTTGACAGAATAATCTGAATACTAAAGGGTTAAACTGAAAGTGTCTTGTGTCGGGCTGAACCAAGAAGAGCTATATTTTTGTGGTAGGGTGAGTCTGCTGTGTGTTATGTTTTGAGCTCTTGTAAGGCTTGTATGTTTTTATTCAATTCTGTTTTTTTTTTATCACACTTAGTGTTTTCACACATATCTATGAGGAGAATTCTCTCCTGGGACTAGCTCTGTAGTGAAGGTCTTCTCATGTCCGAATGCACTTAAATGTGTTGGGTGCAGCTCCCCAGCTTGCCAGTTTCCATTCAAACCGTCTAACCCATGCCAGCATGGAAAACAGACGTTAAATGATGATGATGATGATATATATATATATATATAAGCACCAAATCCACTCTGCTGAGTGGTTGGCATTAGGAAGAGCATCCAGTTGTAAAATCCTGCAAAAACAAAACCACAGGAGTCTGGTGCTGGCTCCTGTGGTACCATCCCAGAACAGACGTTAAATGATGATGATGTGATTGGCTGTTCATTTGTGACCGAGGAAGACCATCACTCACTATTAACAACACTGTGCACTCAGAGGAATTTATACTTTACACTTGTGGCCCCCTCTGGTGACTAATGAGTGCAGCTCTTGATAGACATACATGCCTGCAGATATTGCAGACCAAACTTACCCCATTCACTACACTGGTGATGCATTTTTGAGCAGATCACTTAAGTTCATCATGAAAAATGCGTGTTTCTTCAAATTAACCCACTCCTTCCTCTACTTGTTGCTTCCATTCGTAGTGAGAAGTATTGCTTTCCCAACTGACCTTCTATATCTCACATACCTTCAACAAGGTCTTTAAGTAATCCTTGAGTCATAGTCTTTGTTTCTGCTGGTGGCGCTTCCCACAAACAAGTTCCCCATATAGCATCTGCTTAGGGGATCCCCCGATCATTCATCTCAGCAATATATAGGATTACACATTACCATGGCAGGACCACCAATTGCCAGAATTCAATGTAGTTATAAAGCTCATTGCAGCGATGTTGTGTGAATTAACTGACATCTTCCACTCCAAACTCTTCTATGAACCAGAAGATAGCATAATATTAATTAATAGCTGAATAAAACAAAGACAACTAATAAACAAAAGCCAAAAAAAAAAATCACGAGTTACATAATCCCTTTCATTAGCTCACAACTGTTTCAGGTATAAGGAACTGTGCACTCAGAGTTGAGAGTGCTAGTGCAACATTTTATAGTTTCATCAGAGCCTAAACATGAAGAATTTATAGGTATGTAAATCCTGGAGGTTATCATGGTCAAGAGAACATAGTGAAACCACTTAGAATAAAGTTCTCAAAAGCATTGATTTTGATACTGATTCTAGCATGTTTTATTCAGACTGTGGTCTTCCAAAATGCCTATTGTTGGTCTTACATCATCGTCATCATTTTGATACCCATTTTTCCATGCTTGCATAAGTCAGATGTAGTTTATTGTGGCAGATTTTCTATATTCGATTACTCTTCCTGTTGCCAACCCCCCCTCACCTGTTTCCAAACAAGGTAATATTTCCCCATGGCCAGTCATGTTTTTGCAGAATGCTGGAAATGCATGACATTCATATCTAACAATCACATAGTTTCAGGTTCAGTCCCACTGCATGACACCTTGAGCAAATGTCTTCTACTATAGCCCTGGACTGACCAAAACCATGTGAGTGGATTTGGTAGATGGAAACTGAAAGAAGCCCATCGTGTGTATGTGTGTGTGTATATGTATTTATACACACACGTGTGTGTGTGTGTTGTTATCTCTTTACCTTGACTTTGTAAGATAGTTATGAAGGAATGCTAACATCATGAAAACGGTGTCGTTTGTTTCCAATCTTCTGTGAAAACATGATTGGTCATGGGAAAATATTACTTTACTTGGAAACGGGTGAGGGCTGGTGGCAGGAAGGGCATCCAGCTGTAAGAAAAAAAATCTGTCTCAACAAATTCTCTCTGACCCATGCAAGCATGGAAAAGTGGGCGTTTCAGTTTTTGTCTATCAAATCCACTCACAATGCTTTGGTTGGCCTGGGGGCTATAGTAGAAGACACTTGTTGAGGTGCCATACAGTGGGACTGAACCTGAAACCATGTGGTTAGGAAGCAAACTCCTTAACCACACAGCCATGCCTGGGCTTACAATTGAAATAAAATGTGTTTGTGTGTGTGTGTGAACCTGAGCCCCAAGTGGGTAAGAAGTAGAAACAAGTGTGCTTTCAGTTGTTTAGAAGAGGGCAGTAGGATCATGGAAGAGAATAGTGAGGAGAGAGAGAGAGAGAGAGAGAGAGAGACAGAGAGAGAGAGAGAGAGAGAGAGAGAGAGAGAGAGACTGACTGAAGCACGTGTGGTGCAGATATGTATGCTACCCTTTGCAGAGGAGCTATTGTTCAGAAATATTTATATTATCGGTTTTTTTTGTTGTTTTTTTATTGCTTTAAGATGGCATGCTGGCAGAACTGTTAGTGTCGGTAAAAATACCAAGCATCATTTCTTCCAACTCATTAGATTCAGAGTTCAAATACCACCAAGGTTGACTTTGCCTTTCATACTTTCAGGATTGATAAAATAAATACCAGTTGAGCACTGTGGTTGATTTAATCAACGTAACCTCTCCCTTAAAATTGTTGGCCTTGTACCGAAATTTTAAATAATTATTTGACTGCTTTGGCAAGGAAGGGGGGAAGGGCAGGACCTATGCCTTTATATTTTTTCAGGGCCCATGAAGTTCTTTGGAGGAAGTTATCTTCAAACCTGACCCAAATGCTTCCAATAAAGAGAACACTGCTAAAAGGTACTCAAGTTCCAGACAATGGTGTTAAACTAAGCGTCTGATTAAAGTACCACCCAAGAACTCAGAATACAAAGAGCTGTAGTAAATACTAACAACCATCATGTTTGATGGTGCAAGAAATGGCCAATGAAAGCAGCAAGCTTGTGCAAGCTGGCAGATTTTGACTATTCTTGTTTGCACTGAATCCTTCATGTTCATGCTTTGAATTTTATGTCAAAACTTTGCAGTTCAATTGTCATCATCAGTTTGATTACTTTTAATAAATTTTTTTATTGTATGTGTAGGATTATATCATCCAATGTGACCTTCTATTTTAAAGATTTTAGGAGGGGGTGATTTTGCTGCTATTTCTAATAGACTGAGCAGCCATGTAAAGGCTCTCAAGTTAGCTTCAGTCATGCATAAGAGATGTCCTCATCATCACCATTTTAACATCCACTTTTTCATGCTTGCATGGTTCAGATGGAACTTATTGAGGCACATTTTTCTACAGTTAGATGCCCTTTCTCTAGCCAAATCTCATCTGTTTCCAAACAAGAAAATACTTATTCATGGCCACACATATTTTAACAGAATATTGGAAATGAATGACCTGCTTGTACAACAGTGATAATCATTTACAACTATCATGCAATGTCACAACAGGGAGACACAGTCGTACAAACACACACATACACAACGGGCTTCTTTCAGTTTCCTTCTACCAAACCCACACACAGCCCAGAGCTAAGTTGAAAGACACTTGCCCAAAGTGCCACACAATGGGACTGAACCAGAAACCATGTGATCAGAAAGTGAACTTCTTGACCACCCAACCATGCCTGTGCCTGTCATAGGTGTTAAAATATACTTTCAGTTACCGCTGACAGCATTGAAAGTGAAAGTAGAATTATGCAGTGGTCACTGAGGTCAACAAATGCAGGCTTCATTCAATCGATAAATCTAAACAGTTTATCTTTACTTGTTTTATTTAACAAGTTGGCTTTAAAGACCCAGACCCACCTAGAATCACCATTGTCTGAATTTTGTACAAAAATTTTGCTCAACAAAACTTATTTCTCTTGCTTTCAGACTTTAAATATGCATCATCGTGAATCATTTTAACATCTTTTCCATGCTTGCAAGGGACAGATGAGACTGTTACGGTAGAATTTTCTATGACTGGATGCTCTTCCTAACACCAACCCTCGTCTGTTGTTTCCAAGCAAGGTAATAACCCCACCCCCTCCCATCTATCAAACCAAATCATGAACATGCATTCACACAGCAATGCAATCAAATGACACAGCATGAACAGTGAGACCTTTGCTCACAATCAGCACATACATGTCAAGAGACCTGGACATGCATTTGCAGTGGACTGCAAACAAATGACAATCATTTATATGAAGAGAGAGGCTTTTGTTTACAATCAGTGCAGGTATGTCAAGATTGACAATATACAGTTATTCACCTATGCACAGAAAAACGCACGTGCGTGTGTGTGTATGTGTGTGGTTTTTCTCCAGTTTCAATCTGCCAGTTTCATTCACAAGGTGTTGGCCAACCTGCAGCTATAGTTGGAGACACCAACTGACAGTATCTGTGCAGTGGGACTGAGTTCCTATGCATGTGATTCCAAAGTAAGCTTCTTAACCACATGGCTATGCCTACATGCCTATAGGGACCATTTTGCCTACCAATTGCTTAGATAATTCTGATCAAAGTTTTCCAACTCTGTTATATATATATATATATATATAAAAGAGAGAGAGAGAGAGAGAGAGAGACCTTACTGTTTTTTCTTGTCTTCAATAGGAACAAATACTAAGCAAGCTTAAAGTTGCCATACATTCTTTTAAGACCAATAAAATAAACCATCAGTCAAATAGCTGTGTCAACATAATTGACTAACCTCACTCCCCACAAAAACTGATGTTTGTTTTCCTAAATTAGAAACTACAATTAATTATTATAACTATTAGTGTTCTTCAAAGAAACGGATATGACTAAGAGATTACAATTATGTACTAAATACATCCGATACTTCCATTTATGGTGTCACGTAAAAAGCACCCGGGACACTGGTTGGCATTAGTAAGGGCATCCAGCTGTAGAAACCATGCCAAAATAGACTATGGAATCTGGTGTGGCTCCTGGCCTTGCCAGCTCCTGTCAAGCCGTTCCACCCATGCCAGCACAAAAAACTGACATTAAATTATGATGATGATTATCTGTTTTTAAAAGTTTTATATTAAAGAAAAAATAATTATTTTTCTACTTACAACAAATTTTGGTGCTGTACCATCTTTAGTAGACTGTTTCATTGCCCGTTCAGATCGTTCTCGGAAACTCCGCCGAATTTTGGATGGCATAAATTCACTTAAACTATTCCATTTCCTTGGTTTCTTTTCACCAATTTCAACGGTAAAAGCTGTTCCACCTGCATCTGCAACTTTATTGACCGGGTCTGTCTTCTCCACTGATAACTCTCTTTCCGATGAAGACTGTTTCTTACCATGGTCACTTGAAATTTCAAGTGATCCCTTTCGACTATCATGTGATACCAGACTGTCTTTAGATATAGATGACGAAAGGCTTCCACGACAAGCGCTATTATTTTCCAGTTCAAAATCTCTGTGAGAAATCTCCATATATGTACAGGCGTATTTTGGGTCGTTTTTATACTTTTCTAGATTATGCGAAGTATCACTTTGAATATTGTACACTGCTAAATTTCCAGGTTTTGTGGCTGCAAGATATAATAAAGACAAAATAAATGCAAATGGCAAATTGGATGAGGTTCAATTAATCATTCTATTTCAACTTAAAAGAAAATCATTTATATATTTGTTTAGTGCATTTCAAACAATAAGAATGAGTGCTCAACACTGCATTGGTGGATAAATATTCTTTATTTGTGAATTAGGGCTACCACTGGTTTCTTGCTGAGTAGGACTCAGCATTCATTCGCGCCTGTCACATAGAAAAACTGGTGATCGTCTCCAATTTGTTGACAGGTCACCTGTCGACAAAATGGAGATGATCAACAGTTTTTCTGTGACAGGCCCAAACGAATGCTGAGTCCTACTCAGCAAGAAACCAATGGTAGCCCTAATTCACAAATAATATATATATATATATATATATTTAAGTTAACGTAGTGTCTAAATTACACACAGCATTTATAACTAGAAACTGAGATTAACACTAATCACTCAACTGTGAAATTGTACCAATACTTATCTTTCAAATAAGTTAACTGAAGCAATCAGACTAAGGAACCTTACCAAAACGAAGCACTGCAGCACCTTATTGCAAAGTTTTTTGAATCTATGATTTATCATTCAGAATCTTAACCAATCAGCACATTATACGTGGAGAAGAAATAAAATAAAATAAAATTGGTCAAAAGAATTTTTTTTTCCTTTACTGAAATATCCATGAAGTGGTCTGTAGTAGGCTTCTGAGAAGAATATGATAGACATATACTGTGACTATGTAACCTTCCAGAACATCAGTGTCTGGCATTAGACGTCATAAATAACATCGTCATCGACTCTTCAGATGCCAGAGCTAACATAAACATCAATATTCTCTACGACAAGAAATCTCTGTGTGAGACTTAGTAAGTGGATCTCCAAAGCCATAAAGATGCAAAGAGTAGAAGGAAAAGATTGTTCGTGATGAACACCATCACTTTAGATACGCTGATTGTGAGTGATGGGCGAAGATGTTGTTCAGAGCAGAGAAGTTCTTTCTCCAAAGTGGAAACTAATTTATTTCACCGTTATTTTAAAATCCACTTTTTCATGCTTGCATGAGTTAGGCGGAATTAGCTGAGGCAGATTTTCTGCAACCAGATACCCCCCTCCTGTTGCCAATTATGGTAATATTTCCCCACTGAAGGTTGGAAGTAAAAGACACTGCTTGCATGACGGTGACACTCACAACTATCATGCGATACCAAAGCAAAAAGACACACACACACACACACACGATGGGCTTCTACACAGTTTACACGTACCAAATTCAATCACAAGGCCCAAGGTGCCACACAGTGGGACTGAACCTGGAACCATGTAGTTGAGAAGTAAACTCCTTACCTCATATCATACACAACAACAATTGTGGCTATGTTGCTTAATATTTTCAAATAAAAAAAAAATATTTTGAGTATATTTCTTTTTCTTTTTTTACTGAAATAAGTAAATTCTCACCTCAGTCACTATCTTGGAAATATGTTGTTTTCCCTCCCTAAAACATAATAAACTTCACTGGGGGATGTTAACCGCCAGCAAATGTTCTTGCTAATACTTAATGCAATAAACTTACGAAAAGCGACATAATTCTGTTTGTTGTTTGCTTCCAAAGAATAACAGGCAAAAACATAAAAGTGAGGAAGTTGCAAAGGTAAGTACTAAGATATGATCAACATAAAATACTTTGCTACCAATAAAACAGACATTTAGCATAAGAAAACTAGCTTATTTGCCTTTCATCCATACTGGGAAGTGGGGTAGAACAAAATAAGCACCAGTAATATTCTAAGAATCAAGTTAACCTACTATGCTATTCTTTCAAAATTTCTGGCCTTGTGCCAATGTTAGAAATCAATATTTTCTGTTGAGAAGACAAGCAACATTATTCTCAGTAAATGTGAAAAATAGATACAAACTGACTAGCAAACAAATTTCTTGATTAAAATTAATTTATACAAAATTTTCAACAGCTGCTAACTCTAGACAAAGATGTTTAGAGTTAGCAGCTGTTATATGAAAATGTAAAATATATAAATATATAAAGCAAATTCTGGAAAATAGTGAATTATTTGTTATAATTTCATTGTTTCCCCCCCCCCCCCCGTCACAAACAGAAAAGTATATGAAATTCCAAATTTAGTATAATATGGGATAACCAACCACCAATAAAAGAGAGGGCAAACCGGTTAATATTTACCAAATAACAAGTGAAAACATTGAAGAACTACATGAATTCCCTTCAAAAACTTGGTTTTCTCAACACCTATTATCATTGCTAAAATACCTTCCCTTTCAACAATGTAATTTTGAACAGCAACAAAAAGGAGAGGGATTTCAAGCATTCACCACAAGCATTCACCACAGGCATTCACTCTCACACACACACACACACACACACACACACACACACACACACACACATATTTCAAAATAGAATAAATGCATTTTAATTATTCTCTTAGTGAAAAACCCACCCTAATTAACTACCAAGCTGAAATAAATAATGAACTACTAAGAACAGTACACTAACATTAGTGGCAATATGTATCTACTTGAACAGACTTATCAAAGAACACAAGCCATATTAAATGGGAGGATGGGGGGGGGTCACATTTTGATGTTGAGATGGGGGTGTGGTGGGATGAGGGGAATAGGGAGTTCAAATCAAGAACAAGTAACTAACCCAAAATGAAGATAAAACCTATAATTGAATTTATTCACTGTAAAAGAAAATGACAATTTTCTTCTAAAAGGAAATCTCCCTTAGATGTATAATTTCGCAAGCATTGGATCTACCAAAACTGGAACAAAGGATTTATGTCCTGCCCATAATAAAACTGCAATAGTAAAATAAAACAAAGGTATTGAACTTCAAGGGAAACAAAGACTTTTAATGTAAAATGTTTAAGGATTGGGAGGTGAAGAATAATAAAAATATCAAGCTAAACAATTTCCTAGCTGCACTGATTTTCTTTTACACCGTTTTTTTTTTCTCCCCACCAATATAAATTCCATTAGTTGAACTGATGATTGTAATAGCAAAATATACATAACTGACATCAGGTTGAAGGCAGTTGGAAGAAAAAGAAGCCTCCGACTTAATCATTAAACAAAACAAAACAAAAAAACTGTTGAATAAACTACACACAACTGAAAGTATTTCAGCCTGGCAGCAGTGCAATAAATAATACCATTTTGCAAATTCTTTGCAAATGACTCTCTACAAAAGGAAATATGTGATATTTGTATTTATTTACTAGACTTTTTTTTCCCTCTATACTGATGACACACATTGCCAGAAAAATACTGATTTAGTTTTACCACATAGAATTGGAAAATAGCAAATTAAGAAAAGTTAACATATAATCATTGAGAATACTGGAATATTGAAAAGATACTAAAAAATATAAAAGACTCTAAAAGCAGGGTGGTGAAATAGATTTCAAAAGAAATTCTTTCATTTGAAAATTATATATATATACACATACACACACACACATACACACTGCTTATGAAGAAGGAAAATATAAAAAGGAAAATATTTTTATCTGATAAAACAATTTAAAATGTATTTGAATATTGAAGACATATTGGAATTTTTTTCTTCTTTTATTCTTCAAATCTTGGCGGAAAATCAAAAAGAGAAATAAAAATAAATGCATATAATAAATTAAATAAACATGCGTAAGTGTACACATGTACACAAATTTAATAAAATGTATATGGTCAGAGCAGATTCACGGTTAAAGGGTTTTATGGATGAGCTGTCCTAGAATTAAGATAGATATAAATATATATATATATATAGGCGCGGCGTGGCTGTGTGGTAAGAAGCTTGCTTCCCAACCACATGGTTCTGAGTTCAA
>JAOPUL010003389.1:5495756-5505802 GCA_027564515.1 Octopus rubescens | reverse complement strand
TGAAAGGCAAAGTCGACCCCGGTGGCATTTGAACTCAGAACGTAAAGTCGGAAAAATTGCTGCTAAGCATTTCTCCCGGCGCAATAACAACTGCCAGCTCGCCGCCTTCCCACAATGAAATATTGCTTTCACATAACTGGGGTGATGCTGCTGCTGCTGCTACTACTACTACTACTACACACACACACACCCTAAGCTGTCTCCAACAGAAAGTCATTAGTTAAAGCTTCACCCTTTACTCAACATGTGCTGATTTCCTCACTCTACTCTGCCAACTTTAATGCTATTTCAACAGTCTATAAATTTCAAAATTACCATTTTGTTTTCTTTTTGCAATTCATTCCAGAAAGTCATTAAGGGAAAAAAATTGCGATTAAAATTCAAATGTAGAAAATATTGATTTCTTATATTCTTTGATTTATTATACTTTTATCCTGTTTTACCTATGTAAAAGAAAATGCCAAATGGTTTTGTAGGTGCATCTACAAGGTCACTTGGGTTGCTAACAATAGCAGCCAAATCTTTCAAACTGCACTCTACCATTTAACAAAACAGGAAGGACATAATTTGTTGTAGATGCACAATGTGTAAATATAAGTATTTTATCTTTTACTTGTTTCAGTCATTGGACTGCGGTCATGCTGGGGTATACTGCCTTGAAGGGTTTTAGTCAAACAATCAATTCCACTACTTTTTTTTTCTTAAGCCAGTACTTATTTCATTAGTCTCTTATGCCAAACCACTAAGTCAGAGGGATGTGAACAAACAAACCAACACTAGTTGTCAAGCAGTGGTGTGGGACAAAAATATAAACACACTCCCACACATATATGACAGACTTCTTTCAGTTTCTGTCATCCAAATCCACTCACAAGGTTTTGGTCAGCCCAGGGCTATAGTAGAAGACACTTGCCCAAAGTACCATGCAGTGAAACTGAACCTGAAACCATATGCTTGGGAGGCAAACATGGTACCACACAGCCACATCTACGTCTATTGGTATGGTTATGTCTAGCATGCCTTAGCTAACCTGGAGTTAAACAACCACAAATGGTGAAAATTCAAAGACCAGGTACTAAAAAAAGGAGCTATATATATATATATCACATCAACTGCATTTATGTTCATATTAAAAATGTCAGTCACAAGAGCTGCTAGACATAGCAGTCAAATTTCCCTGAAATCCCACTAACATTTTTCAAACACCCACTAAGAAGATTTTATATTGCCACACCAGGAACCTGTCCTCCATTGGCTTAGGTAAGTCCTCAATTTCCTGTGTCTGCCAATAACATCAATGTATTGATGATATTGGTTTTCTGCTATTAGAGAGTGGAAGTTTCCAAAATATGATATCCAATATGGTGTGGTGTTCAGCATGGTAGCAGCCAGCAAAACCTACCTGGCACTGATCAACAATAGTAGAGATGGGTTGTAAAGGGTAAAGACCCCCCTTCGGTCATGAATGACCATGGGTTTGTACCTAGAAAGCTCCCCTCCTAGGCACAAGTCTGAGCAAGGTTGTTTGTGGAAAACCAGCAGTCGCCCATGCATACCAGTCTCCCCTCTCCATGCCACCAATGTTGTCCAAGGGAAAGGCTGATACAGCTTGGCACCAGTAACGTCACAACTCATTTCTACACCTGGGTGAACTGGAGCAACGTGAATAAAAGTGTTGCTCAAAAACACAACACACAACCCGATCTGGGAATCGAACTCACAACCCCACGATTGTAAGCCCAATGCTCTAACCACTGAACCATACACCTCCAGAGATGGGTTGTAAGTGTCCATAACTCTCCTCTTTGATCTTGTGCTTTGATTTATGAGAGGTGGTTCTGAGCTCTCGTGGGAAACATTGGTGCATATAGCAGAATGTCCTAAATTACAATACATCTGAGAAAATAAAAAGTGATGGGACAGACCTAGCTGAATGGCCTTCTGTCATATGTCTTCTCAATCAACAACAAACATCAGTGTTCTTTTTCTATTTAATGTGAAGTGAGAAAAAAAAGAAAAAAAAAGGAAAAAAGGTTTTCAAAAACAACAAATATACTAATAGATTCTGAATTCCAAGCCAAGAATTTCAAAACTATTTAAACAATCATTACCTTTCATGTTTTGTTTACTTTTCCAAACTGGCAAATGCTAAATCTGTTTACAAACATGTCCATCGTTCCCTCTTTGTTCTTACTCATATATTTCCTTTTATTTTTTCTTTGTTTGCAGAACTTTAAGTGCACCCAGCAGATACACCGGAATTGCTGTGGTTAGGTGCAAATTTGGAAGTGAAAATTTACAGACAGCACACAGGCACAAGCTAGTGAAGGAGCCTCTATATGGTCACTGGACCTGCCAGAAATACCAACTGAACCTTACTTAAATCACATCTTACTATCTTAAAGACACGTTGGATATTGTAGGCCTTGATATATATCCTAAAATATGGCTAAAATGTTTTCAATCATAGATTTTCTCAATCAGGATTGACATAAAGCTAAAACAGGCATAGGTAAATACACAAGTAGTCACCAATAACTATTCTGCAAAAAAAAAAAAATAAATAAATAAAGGTGCAGGCATGGCTGTGTGGTAAGGAGCTTGCTTCCCAACCATATGGTTCCGGGTTCAGTCCCACTGTGTGGCACCTTGGGCTAGTGTCTTTTACTATCACCTCGGGCCGACCAAAGCCTTGTGAGTGGATTTGGTAGACGGAAACTGAAAGAAGCCCGTCGTGTATATATATATATATGATGATGATGATGATGTGTGTGTGTGTTTGTCCCCCACCACCGTTTGACAACCGGTGTTGGTTAGTTTACGTCCCCGTAACTTAACGGCTCGGCAAAAGTGATCGATAGAATAAGTACCAGACCTGAAACAATAAGTACTGGGGTCGGTTCATTCGACTAAAAATTCAAGGCGGTTCCCTAGCATGGTCGCAGTCTGATGACTGAAACAAGTAAAAGATAAAAGATAAAAATAAATAAATTTCAAATGCTTTATGACAGAGGCTGCCAGTAATTCCTTGGCAGCCTCTGTGATAAAGCACTAGCATATCATACAGACCACTGATCACAACTATGTACAAGCAACATGCATCATGTAGGGAGCCAATGATTGCTAGATGGATCATCTCCAAATACTATCTAACATGGTAATGAGTATTTTATTGCAAAGTGGTGTTGGCAACAAAAACAATGGGAGCAGAAAATCAAAACTGAGTTTCTTTCAGATTCAATAAAGGTAGAGAAACTTCAGCAGTTTCTAGATCAGAATTGGGGAACCTTTTCATGTTGGAAGGCCGCATTAAGTTAGTTGTAATTTGATAAGACCACATTCAAGAAACTTCAATTAGATATTCTTAAAAATCTATAAATTACTTTGTAAAAATCTAACTACTGTGTACTAATTAACTTCCAAAAATGAAAAGAAAGAAAATAGTTAATTCTAAGTTAACTAATCCTTTTAATGACTTAGATTTGTTCTGCTAAATTTAGATTCATTCAAAAGGCTACCCAGAATGGCCTAAAAGGCTGCATGTGGCCTTAAAACTGCTGGTTTGCCACCCCTGGTCTAGATGATAAATTATCATCCATCAAAGTTGTGACAATGTGACTATCGAGATATGATTCACTCTAAATGCAGAGATATCTACAGCTTGTCAAGGGTACTTGGGTTTTACAAAGCTAAGATTGGTTTGATAAGAACCAACACTCAAATCAAGCAACTGATAATAGAAAGAAAGCGGCGTTTTGTGCTTACCAAAATGACAAGAATAATGAGTATCAAAGGAAAGCTTACCAAACAAAGCCCAAAGTACAGCGCCAGATACATACAATGGAAAACAACTAACCATTTTGATACCAAACTGCCTGATACTGTTCCTGGTTTTGTGACACAAACTATTTGTTTTAACCATTTAGCATTCAAACCAACCACATCCAACCTAGATATTCTACCTGTTTTATGTTCAAACCAGTCAGATCCAACCTCTCACACCTACCCTACAATGTCCTTCTAAAAATATACAATTTCATCATGAAAATCTCAAAGCTGCGAGGTGATGCAGGATTAATTCAAAACAATGTCAATAAATAAGCATTACATCACAGACGTTAAAGGATGATGATGATGATGATGATGATGACATCAGACAGAATAATCTGAATGCCAAAAGGTTAAAGTGATCTAAATTAAAATCTTCCATCAAAATATTATGTTAAGTTGTTCCAAATACCAGCTTAAAAATGACAAAGTTATTTTATTAAACTCTTTCATTATTTTCAAAATTAATTGAAACAAAGTACATTTCAAAAGAAATATGGCAACAAAAATATTAGTGGCTATTCAAAGCAGTTGAAATCCAGTAACTGGCTAGCATGCAAGCCACAAGGTCTCTTGAGCAGAACTAAAAAAATCTATGGTCCTGGTACAACAGGTACAATTCCATTCAGCTCTAAAAGATGGCATAAAACATACCATTATCGACATCATACAAAAGCTAATGATGAACAACTTAGGTGCATCACCTAACATTTCAGAAAGCAAAAAAAGCAATTCATTTCTTAAAAGAAAGCACCCAGATCCAAATGGAACTGACTGAAATACATAAACTTGGAAATGAAACAAAGCTTCACGTACTGGGCTGACCAGGTCATTGGTTGTCCAATTAATTATTTTACTTCGAAGGAAGGAAGCATAAATACTAAGGACAACAGAAGTGGTTCAAAGTGTTGCACCAATGAATATGAGTGGGAATCATTAGTGAATAACCAACAAGTGTAGTTGGATCATGTACAATGGAGACCAATTCTTCTTCAACACAGAACAAACTGAATATCTCAATGATGAATGTGAATGTGGGGAAAAAAAAAAAAAATTGTTGGCAACTGGGATTTGTGGATGCCACATTGGTGGTATGCATAATCACATGGAGGTTTACAGTAAATAAATTCGGAAAACCATCTTTGACTTTGAAGAACTGGCAATAACATCAAATTCAGACAGCACCACCAGTTCTGCTATCTTTACAAACACACTATTATTTCTACTGGTAGAGCAAGAGAAAATGTTAAATGGTATTTGATGGTTAAGAAGCTTTCTTTGCAACTATGTGGTTTCTGGTTCAGTTCCATAGCACAGCCTTGGGCGTGTGTCTTCTACTATAGCCCTGGGCTGACATTTCTACCTAACAAATTCAACAACAAGGCTTGTGTGAAAGCCTATCATAGATATATGTGTGCCTTTGTGTCTATGGCACCCACCCCTTTCCCTCGTCATTACTTAACTGGAGTTGGTTTGTTTGCATCCTTGTAACCTAGTGGTTCAGCAAAAGAAATCAATAAAGTACCAGACTTTAAAAACAAAAGTACAGGAGTTGATTTGTTTGATTAAACCCTTCAAGGTGGTGCTCTAGTATGGCCACAGTCCAATGACAAACATATAAAAGAGGCTCAAAGCACAGCAATTTTCTCTTAAATTTGTTTTAGAGATTGTAGTTTTTTCTTGTAAACCAAAGCAGAATTTCTCTAACATTGGCAAAGTCACAATACAGTGGGGTCAAAGTAAAACCTGAAAAACTGCATTGTTGGAATTTCTCAACAACTTAGACACCAACTACTATAATGTGTACGATATGCCCAGACATATCTCCTGTACTTTAAGGGTATACCCTGACACATCTTCACCATCTTTTCTCTCTTCCCTCTCTTTTCCAACTGGGATAGTCCTGTATCTCCTCTACATCAAAACACCCGTTTCTGGCCCTCTATCATACTTTAACTTATCACCTAGCACAAAACCACCTCCTCTCAGTTGAGTGGTCTGTCTTGCAAGTCACTCGGTGACCCCACTGGTGTTGGTGCCACAGAAAAAAAGCACCCACTATACACTCTGTAAAGTGGTTGACATTAGGAAGAACATCCAGCCTAGAAAACATGCCAAAACAGACAGAGCTTGACGCAGATCATCATCTGACTTACCAGTTCCTGTCATATCATCCAACCCATGCCAACATGGAAAACAGACATTCAATGATGATGATGATGATGATGACATCAGATTTAATAAAACAGAAAGATTACTGCATATAACAAACATTTACTTACCAGTTCATGTGAACATAAACAGTAGATGCAATGGAAATGTTATGAAGGTTGTAGTCAACTAACACTGAGTTATGAGAGTTTAATGCATATTTCATTTGAGCCAGTTTTCATTTATATCTTTACACATAGGTAACTAGAAATCAAGTAGCAACTCAAATGTGAAATAAAGCGCTAAGACAAAGAAAATGTATTATATAATAGAACAACCAGCCAAATAAAATATGCATATATTTGACTATAAAAACCTATCACAAGTGAACATGAGAAATCGAACAAAACAACAAAACAAGAACGTTTAGCTAAGCTTCTTTCAATTACTGACCAACAATTTGACTGAAAATATGCATGCATTGTAACTGCAATTGCAGGTTATTGTGTATAAGAAAACAACAACAATAGTAGCATGCAAATGTTGCTGTTGTTTAACTACAGTCCAGCCATGATACAGCAGACATATGGTCATAGGTGCTCTGCTAATGAGCGTGAACTTCTAGATAAAAATGATTGCAGCTGGAATACTTTTGACCATATGTCTTGTCTAATAGATCAGAACTGACCAACAGCTGGACAGCCCCAACACTGAATTATTTAACAGCAGCAGCAACAGCTTTTCATACATGTAATATGTATGAAAAGGTGAAAAACTTGTACACAAAAAGCTATCCCATACTTCATCAAAAGTCATTTTTGGTTCCATAATTAATACTGAACCAACTACAGACTAAACCTGTTCTACTACTATTTACTATTAATGTTGATGAAAGAAATATTTCCAAACATTCTCACTAAACATACAACATACAAAGGCAGCAATTTGGCAGAATCATTATAGAGTGTTGGATAGAATACCTTGTATTTGTTCCGACTCTGTGAACACTGAGTTCAAATTCCACAGAGGTCAAATTTGCCTTTCATCTTTCCGACGTCAATAAAAAAAAAAAAAAATTTTTTTAAAGTAGTAATTTGGGGATGGTGGGAAGGTCCAGTTCATAGCCTTTTGCAGATGAGTGTAGGGAACCTACGATACACAAGTCAAAACCTAACATATCAAGTTACCATTATTCTGAGACCAGACTCCTTGGTTCAAATTCTTGCAACTGAACTCCACTAAAATCTTCAACGGTGGTGGTGGTGGTCAACTGAGCCATAGATTAAGTCTGTAACCCAAGAATAAAGTAATCTACCCAAAAGACTTCTACATGGTTTCTATTTATCCAATTCCACAACATAAGGATCAGATAAACTCGAAATTATGATAGAAGACATTTTCAGGAGGCGGTACGCAGTGAGATTGAAGCCAGGAAGATTACAAAATGTAACTTGTTGAGAGAGAGAGAGAGTTGAGTATGAGTGAGTGAGGGTGTGAGTTTTACAGATAACAAAAATAAAGATGCATTATTTCCAGCTCTACAATTCTGGCCCATGTAACATTTACCTACCTATATATACACACACACACACACACACACACACACACACAGATACATATACTCACATACATACATATCCACACACACTTACATATCCACACACACACACCAACTTACATATACACATATTTATATACACATGCATATATACACACGCATATACATATACACACACAAATACATGTATACACACACACATACACACATGCAATTACCTACATACATACTCACATCTAAGATATGAAAGGATATATGTATCCATGGTAATAGTTCTTTTTCTAATCAAAGTCATTACATATTTGTATTTGGTATTTTTGTCTTCTCAAACTGATGTCCCTTCAGGATGCCTACCAAGTCAAATAGTCCAGATAATATCTAAACAGTGTGTGTGTATAACAACTTTGCTTTATGCCACTTAGCTAGTTCCTGCTAAAATTTCCTTGCACATTTTTTCTTCTCTTGCCATTTACGCATGCTATCTAATTTCATTTAAAAAAACTGGTGCATATTTTGTATGAAAGATAGAAATAACCCACCTCACCATCAACCACCATCACCACCATCCCTGAAGTATCTCTCATTAATTTTACATCTTTTTTTTATGAAGCAATATCACCCCCGCTCCTTTATTTTCATTTGTCTGGTTAAGTCTCCTTTAGAATGCCAATCTGTAATAACTGGATTTTTAATAAATTTAATTGGTGTACATTAATTGGAGACATTTTATGTCAACTCTAGAAAGAACCCTCGAGCTGAGAAAAGAAAAAAATGTGGAAGATTTCCAATGCATGAAGAAACAAAAAATAGTTATCCCATATAAAAGAGATAAAAATCTTCAACTCTGTGCCAGAGTCTATTTCTCTCAAGAGGATATTGTGGTGTGACTATAAACCCATTTCACAAGATCAAATTTCCAGAAAATATGAAAACATATACAAACCACAAAACATTTTCTGTTTATATCAGATATGCATTTAACAGTTATTTTATACATGTAAATTGTTTTTACTTCTTCAATGAAAAAAACAAAATCATAAAAAACCACTGAATCTCATTTCCTTTCCTCTATAAATCTGATGCTTCCTGTCTAAGTGACCCCCCCCCCCCAGATTTTTAAAGCTTCATTAATTGAATGTTATTAACATTTCTTTTAATGGAATCTTAAGTTCTTTCTTGTTTTGTTTTTATATTTAAATCTACCACCATCCAATAAACTTGATTTTTCAAGCCAAAACCCCATCTTCAAAGAATTTAAAATCAAATTGTTCTTTTGGTATTGAACTACAGACTTTTTAAACTTTTATTTTGTACTTTCTGTAGTCACTGGACTGTGGCCATGCTGAGGCACTGCCTCGGAGGATTTAGTCAAATCTACCCCAGTACTGTTTTTTTTTAATCTGGTACTTATTTTATCAGAATATTTTGTTGAACTGCTAAGTTATGGGGACATAAACAAACCAACACTGATTGTCAAGCAACAGCACATACATATATGACAGGCATCCACACAGCTTCCATCTACCAAATGAACTTGCAAGGAATTGGTTGGTCAAGGGCTATAGTAGAAGATACTCCCAAGATGCCACACAGTGGGACTGAACCCCAAACCACATGGTTACAAAGTGACCTTAACCACACAGCCATGCCTCTGTGTAAATATCGCATTTGTTATCAATTTTGCCAATGCAAATAAAGAATGTTTCATTTTTATAAGAAAATATTTAAAGAAATATGCCATTAAATTCTAACCAAATCCAAAAGCATAACTAATTTAGAATTCACCTCAAATAATGTTAGTGAGGTTGTTTGGTGGTGAAAACTCACCACAGCAGAAAGACCATACATATGGAGCCAGCATTCAAATTCTGTTTATATCTTGACTATTAATAATTCCAAGTTATATCAATGAAGCTTTCTGGACAGGCATTTTGTCGGTTACTTCAATGACTGGACAGGCATTTTGTCGGTTACGATAACCAGGGTTCCAGTTGATGTGATCAACGGAAGTCTGTTCATGAAATTAACATGCAAATGGCTGAGCACTCTACAAACATGCTTTGTTACAGACATGATTAACGTAGTTCTTAGGGAGATTCAGCATGACACAGAATGTGACAAGGCTGGCCCATTGAATTACAGGTACAACTCATTTTTGCCTGCTGAGTGGACTGGAGGAATGTGAAATAAAGTGTCCTGCTCAAGGACAACGCACTGTCAGGAATCGAACTCACAACCTTACAACCATGCGTTGAATACCCTGTATAATCTTACTATACAAAAAAAGAAAGAAACCTGTCACTGAACTATTACAACCATGCATACAGTATGGTGACCTGTCCAAGTAATCATTTCTTCTTCCTTGCGTTTGTCCCGCATTATATCGCAGGGTCCGCCGATGTCATCTTCATTTCATTATCTACTTAACCAACAGGCGGCGAGCTGGCAGAATCGTTACCGCGCCGGGAGAAATGCTTAGCGGCAATTTTTCCGACATTACGTTCTGAGT
>JAOPUL010003389.1:4884811-4895358 GCA_027564515.1 Octopus rubescens | reverse complement strand
AACGTTATTTATAACATATATATGGATATTTAAACAAACATGTGTTATGTAGAAAGGTATGTAGCAATGCATTAATAAATTATTAAAAGTTCCATCCAAAATTTTACGTTCTTACTATATTTATCCAAAGCTATAGGGGTTTCCGCATATATAACAATCTCAAACGATTACTCTGGAAGATGGGATTAACACACGGTGGCCTGCAACATGTAGCATAGGAGCTTTTACGAGCGCACTCGGAGGCATTAGCCCTAAACAAATTAAAAGGATTATATACGCCATCTTTTCACCATTTGAACTACATGTGCTTTCCTAACCGTTTCCTTTCCACCGGATTTCTCCTTATCCCTCTCCTTTTTCTGACGAAGCGCAATGCCCGAAACGTTAAATGTACTCTTTTTCTTTCTTCTTTTTTCTTCCATCCGAGCCTGAATCCAATACACTATACATCTATGTCCTCTTGACTGTTGTTGTTGTTGTTTTTTTTATTGATCATACTACTTATATATATATATACACATACATACATACGTATATATAGGAACACCCACACTTACCACATATAAGGAATACAAAATATAACCATATCAGAGACAATAAAATGCCAGATTCTCTCCGTTCTTTCCAAGTCTACGTTTCATTTAAACATATTTAATAATGCCTTCATTACTGAACTCATGATTTTATTAAAAATTTTATTACTATTTGTCCCCCCTCCCTACACATACACATTGAAGCTGAAAACGTTTCAGACGTCACTCTGTGGTCTCTCCATACAATGGGAAACGTCAATAACAAGTCTCGAGGAACCGATGTTTCCTGACATTACGATACTTGTGAGGAAATTTCAAATATTTTGAAATAAGGGAAAAACTCTACTGTATTTACAATGCTTTCGTTGCTAAAAGTATTGAATTATATAAACTCTTTGACGTTCTTATTTGCGAGACAAAGCATCTTGGCAGGAATACCCTACATTGCTAATTATGTTTATGATAGCATAAGTACCAGTTACCGGCTTAACTTGACCAGTTACAGATGTCTAATAAGTGATAATTAAGTATTATTTAAACAGCTGGCAGAATCGTTACTGCGCCGGGAGACAAGCTTGGCGGCAATTTTTCCGACTTGACGTTCTGAGTTCAAATGCCGCCGGGGTCAACTTTGCCTTTCATCTTTCCGGGGTCGATAAAGTGAGTACCAGTTACGAACTGGGGTCGATAAAATTGACGACTCCCCTCACCCCCAAATTTCAGGCCTTCGTGCCCAGTATAGAATGGATTATTATTACAGCTAGCAGGGTCGACTTTGTCTTTCATCCTTTCGGACTCGATAAAATAAGTACCAGTCAAGTACTGGGGTCGATATAATCAACTAGTCCCCTCCTACAAAATGTCAGGCCTTGTGCCTATAATAGAAAAGATTATTATTACGCCAGTAGTGAGCTGGCAGAACTGTTAACATATCGGGCAAAGTGCTTTGTGGCATTTTTTCCAGTTCTTTCCACTCTTGAGTTCAAATGCTGTCATGGTCAACCTTGTCTTTCATCCTTTCAAGGTCAATAAAATATGTACCAGTTAAGCACTGGGGTTGATGTAATCAACTAGACCCCTCCCCAAAAACTTTCAGGCCATATAGGTGGTGCACCAGCATGACCTCAGCCCTGGGCTGGAACTAGTAAAAGGTGTAGGTGTGGTTGTGTGGTAAGAAGCTTGCTTCCCAAGCATGCTGTTTCAGGTTCAATCCCACTACATGGCATCTTGGGCAAGTGTTTTCTTCTATAGCCTCAGGCTGACCAAAACCTTGTGAGTGGATTTCATAGATAGAAACTGAAAGAAGCTCGTCGTTTATAGATATATATTTATCTCTGTGTTTCTCCTCCACCCCAACTTGACAACCGGTGTTGGTGTGTTTACATCCCCATAAGTTAGCAGTTTGGCAAAAGAGGCCAGTAGAATAAGTACCAGGCTTAAAAGAAGAAAAAAAGGACGGGTCAATTCATTTGATTAAAAGTGTGTGACCTAGGGTCAGCTTAGAAGCAAGGCCACTTCTTCTGTGACCTTAGTTCACCAGACATTGATGTGGTAACTATTAGGAAGACTTGGATTTTCAGAACAAACACATTCATGACCATCTTCGACAACTAAGTGATTGTATATGCAGCTTATTGGCGTGGATCAAGGTGGTGCCCCAGCATGGCCACAGTCTAATGACTGAAACCAGTAAAAGATATCAAAAGTGTTCCATTTTTTTTTGCATTGTAAGCATTGATGCTTTGAGAATTTAACCATGTTTTCATAAACTTCTACAAAAGTTGGATTATAACTGTTTATGACATTCTTTGGGAAAAGATCCTCTGTCTTCCCTGTGTAAGGGAGGCACAGTTCTTTTGTGTCCTCTGTAGCCAGCAGACAAATATTTTTATTTAAAATATGATGTTTGAAAAAGGAGGGTGGGTGGGTTGGCTGGAAGCAGCTATGACAGTTGTGTAAAGTTGTCATCTGTCTTCAAAAATATGCTTATCAAAATGAAATGGTTGATGTTTTCACTAACAAAGACTTCTCATCTCACATGAGTAGCAATGCAACTGGCACTAACACTACCACCATCAAGAATTCTCGAGAGGAGAAAAGGAGCAAACTACCAAACTAATAATATTATGGGTAAACACATTTTAACAACAATACAAGGGTTAAAGTAAAAGCAACAATTCATTAAGGAGAAGTGGGAAAACAACATTTAATGGAACCATAATTACTACCCACAACAGTAAGGCAAACAATGATGTTTTATTTACCTAAACATTAACAAATATCACCATGCTGGATCACACACAGCTACTGAAACAAACCGCATGCATCATTACATTTGAGTCACTAGTTCTGCCAGTAGAGGGTATGGAACAAAACAAATGTCTTCCATATGTGTTAAACATAAAAATAAGCATATAGATAACCCAATACCTACGCAAGCTATTAACAACAGTTCTGCACGAATGAAGAAGATGTCCAAAGGTTATCAACAATAGTATACACCTTTGAGAGATGCCTCCCTGCTATCATCTTACATGAGGAGACATCACCCATACAAGAATCCAGTATTTAGGGATGATCCTAGTACATGAAAAAATCAACAAGCTCATATCAACTGCTCTTCAAAATTGATGGGATGTCTGGTTAGAGCTGAAAATGCCATTCACTTCTGTAGACCTTGTAACAGTGTGCACAATCACATTCATCTGATGATTGGACATCATATGAAAGTTGTAGGAGACCTAGGTACTTTTTATATGGTAGTATCAAACAGCAGAGGATCTGCCCTTAGGGGGAGACACTGGGAGATAAAGCCTTCCTAGTGCTAATACTGCAACAAAGCAAGAACTTCCAAAAACAACAATAACAGAATCTAACTTATGTCAACAATATCTCTCCCAGTAGTCCTCTCCCCAGCAAAATACAAATCATCATGTAAAAACTCAACTCTCCCTCCCCACTACTACAAGCATCCCTCACTCACTTCAGATCTCTAATTGTGAAGCCTCATGATGAGGTCAAGGCAAAAGATGTTTACAAGTTTGTCTTTGTTGGGGTGAAAAGAAATAAGAGGCCAAACTACAAAGAACAGAGGGGCCATCAATCAGCCAAACATCCACATCATCACCACAATAGTAACAACAACAGTCCAATCTATAACCACACCAACAATCTAATTTACAAGAAACATCATCCTTTAAGTTAACTGTTGTAAATGGAGACATTGAGGAGGTGATGGAATACATTGAAGAAAAAGAAAGATATGGGTAAAAGGGGAGCCTAGCAGAGCTTCCTCAAGACCAAAGCAAGTGACCTCTCATTTCCTTTTTGCCAACCAATGTAGTCATACTCAGATTAGGATGTGTAAAAATGTGTGACCTAGGGTCAGCTTAGAAGCAAGGCCACTTCCTCTGTGACCTTAGGTCACTAGACAGTGATGTTGTAGCTATTAGGACAACCTGGATTTTCTGAATAAACACATTCATGACCATCTTCCACAACTAAGTGATGGTATATGCAGCTTATTGGCCTGGATCAAGCAACACGGTGGCAGTATTGTTTCGGATTGGATCTAGAGGTATGTATAATCTGGGATCAGGCAGTAAGTTACTGGTGTTAGATGTGAACCGTAGCAAAAGCAAATCCTTCAAACAAGTGGAACTCTATGCCCTGACTGCAACAGGATAACTACATTTCTTTAGGTGTGTAGAAGCATTCTTGGGAACTTGCTGCTCTTTACTCATATGAAAAGTCTGGAATTGTGGCTGGGTGGTGGGTGTTTGCTGATAGGAAAAAAGATTATAAAAAAGGTACTAACAGAAGTTAGCACATTTATAGCTCAGTATTGTAAAATTAAAATAAATAAATGCAGACTATATATAGATCAGCAGGCTCTATATATTGCTTAGCCATTAATTTTTGTAAAGTTTGTGAATGTCACAGGCATGGCTTAAGGTGCAGATGTGGCTGTGTGGTAAGAAGTTTGCTTCCCAACCCCATGGTTCTGGGTTCAGTCCCACTGCGTGGCACCTTGGCCAAGTGCCTTCTACTATAACCTTGGGCCGACCAAAGCCTTGTGAGTGGATTTGGTAGACGGAAACTGAAAGAAGCTCGTTGTATATATGTATGTGTGTGTGTGTGTATCTGTGTTTGTTCCCCATCACCACTTGACAACCGGTGTTGGTGTTTACATCCCCGTAACTTAGCAGTTCGGCAAAAGACACCAATAGAATAAGTATCAGGCTTAAAGAAAAAAATATAAGTACTAGGATTGATTCATTTGAGTAAAAATCCTTCAAGGTGGTGCCCCAGCATGGCTGCAGTCTAATGACTGAAACAAGTAAAAAGATAAAGTGCTGGGACCTTTTTTTTTTGCTTTTCTTTTTAAAAATTGAGGTGTATCTTCACATTGGATAATCCTTCACTGAAAATCCGATTCTTCGTTATTCCGGTATGCATAGAATTTCAATTTGTATTTTATTCTTGGGCCTCACTACTCTATGCAGTTTCACTTGATATCCTTGTAATCAGAGCCTGAATTTGTAAATAAAAAAAAATAATAATAATAATCTTTTCTATACTGGGCACGAAGGCCTGAAATTTTGTGGGGAGGGGAGTAGTCGTTTTTATCGACCCCGGTTCGTAACTGGTACTCACTTTATCGACCTCGGAAAGATGAAAGGCAAAGTTGACCCCAGCGGCATTTGAACTCAGAACGTAAAGTCGGAAGAAATGCCGCTAAGCATTTCTCCCGGCACAGAAACGATTCTGCCAGCTCGCCACCTTAATAATAATAATAATAATAATAAGAGAGATCAAGAAGTAGAACAGCCAAACAACATAAGTGATACAGTTCAAGCCAAAGAAGAGTCTACAAGAAAAAATAATAGCACCACCAATCAGGAAGAGAAAATTGACACCAGCGACATAAGTGAAGAGGATCAGAAGATTTTAGATGAATAAAGAAGCAAGAAAAAGATTACCAGAATTAAAAGGTACCAAGTTGCAAGATATTACTAGGAAAGTAGATTCTGTTATCAATAGGATAGATACTAAAAAATATAGGTGACACTAACTTATTGATTTATGCAGGTGTTACTAGCAGAATAGGTATTCCTCAAGAAAAGAATAAGAAGGAACAGATGTGGAAAAGGAGATTAGAAAATAAAGTGAAGACTTTAAGACAAGATCTGAGTAGAATAGAAGCCTGGGAACTGAACAAGTTAGGAAACACAAGATTTAAATCTTTTCTTGAGAAAAAATACTTAGTCAAAGAGAAAGGATTTGGGATAGTCAAGGAAGATGTGAAACAGGGTATCATAGCAATTGCATATAAGCTTTCCAGATATCAGAAAAGAATAGATTAGTATCAACAGAACAAATTGTTTGAGACAGACCAGAGGAGATTTTATCGCCATAGTGTAGAAGAAAGTATTTAAGAAGAGAAACCTAATGTAGAAGAAGCTAGAAAGTTCTGGAGTAATATTTGGGATAAGCCAGTCAATCATAATGGAGATGCAGAATGTTTAAAGAAAGTACGGGAGGAAGTAGTTAGTGAGGAGCAACCAGACCTAAAACTAATTAGTGCATTAATGAGTAAAGCGTTAGGGAAAATGCCGAATTGGAAAGGCCCCGGACCAGATTTAGTTGAAGGGTACTGGTTAAAGAAATTTAGTAGCTTACATGGGAGACTGAGGGAACCACTTCAGGATTGCCTGAATGGAGGAGTAATACCAGATTGGATGACTATAGGGAGAACAGTACTCTTTAGGAAATACAAAACAAGGGCAATATATCTAGTAATTATAGACCAATCACTTGCTTACCATTAGTGTGCAAGCTATTAACAGGAATGCTCTCAAAGCATTTACGAGCACATTGACAGCCAGAATTTGCTGCCAGAACAGAAAGGTTGCAGGAAGAAGGCTAGAGGAAGGCATGATCTATTATACATAAACAAAGCAGTTCTAAAAGAAATGAAATCTAGAAAGTAAAATTTAACAATAAATAGCATGAATAGATTATAAAAAAGCCTTTGACATGATTCCACACTCATGGATATTCAGTATTGCAGACAACATAAGATAGTTAATTAGCTATAGCATGAAAAAAATGGAAAGTAGATCTCTACTCAGGTGACACAGCCTTAAGGAAAGTTAATATCAAGAGAGGAATTCTCCAGGGAGACTCGCTATCCCCTTTAATATTTGTGTTATGCGAAATCCCCATCAGTTTAGTATTAAGAAAGGCAAAGGCAGGGTGTCAGTTTAGAAATAATAAAGGAAAAATTAACCATTTGCTCTACATGGATAATCTGAAGCTTTTTAGTAAGAATAAAAAAAAAAAGATAGATTCCTTAATTCAAACTGTAAGACTCTTCAGTGACGATATAGGTATGGAATTTGGCATAGATAAGTGCGCAATATTAGTCATAAAAGAGTGATAGTTAGTCAGCAGTGAAGCCATCCAATTACCAGATGGTAATTGACTTTACAGTCCCAAATGATGAGAAAGTCAATATTAGAAGTATAGAGAAAATAGCAAAGAACCAGGACCTAGCCATTAAGTTACAGAGGCTAATGAAAGTGCAGATAAAATGTATCCCTGTAGTTATAGGTGCATTAGGAACTATCCCTAAAGATTTGAATAGATGGATAAACGAAATAGACATAAAACCTAGATTAGTGCAGCTCCAGGAAACAGTGTTATTAGTGACAGCTAGGATACTTAGGAAGGTTCTTGGCATCACTTCAAGTGAAACTTTAAGATTTTGAGGGAAGTTTGACCGATGGGCTTAACTGTTTGCTCTTAATCCTTTCAGTCGTGTCTACAACACAAGTTCTTTCATCATAGTGACTCGTGAGAGGAAAAACTGGCTGCCCTTCCCGATCAAAGTGCCTATTCAAGTATCACTTCAAGAGGAGGGTGACGGGCAAGAAGGAAATGGTAGTTCTCCAACTGTAAAATTACTGAAATGTTGTTGCTGTTGTTGTTTAGCCCTAGGTCAGCTCTGTTTGAGATGATCTATTATTAAAGACGTTCCAACTTTGACCACCTTGTCTTTTCAGGATATTTTAGGACCACCTTGTATAATGGTAATGAATCCTTTCATTTAAGACAGTAAGCGTATGATTTAAGGGAATTTGATTATTATTTCTAGCAGGTCTAGCAATTACATAGAGGCTTCCGTCCTTGTTCTGAAGAGGATATGAGTAACTGGACGGTACTTGACTTAGTACTCGAAAACCTCCTGCTCTGCTCAACCAAAGGAAGATGGTGAGGTAACCATTCCTATGGATTTTGCTTGTTATCAGATCTGTTACACACATGACCACCACTGTTGACAAAACTCTACAGACGCATATTGAGAATGGAACCGTCTGTCCAACGTCGTCTCCCTTTCAGAAAGTAGAGCCAACGAGGAAGCCTCCGCGTAGTCGATCGACCTACAAGAAATAGGAACCAAATTTCCTCATTTCACACGCATTACTGCCTTAAAGGAAAGGACACATTATACAACGCTGTCCAAGATTCCTCTAAAAAAAGGATAGGGTGGTTACAACTGGAACGCTTTGATTATAGGTCACCTAAATTAGAGCTGACCAAAGCATAAATGACAACAGATCCTTAGTATATTTACTGGAGTACTGAACTTTTTACTTTACCGTCACCTTACTCACTAACTGGTGCTTGATATAGTTGTTGAGTGTATGACTGTAGAAGTTGAGTAGGGTGTGGCAGTAGAAGTTGATGAGGGTGTGGCCGTATCAGTTGGGGGCGTGACCGTGGAAATTGATGAGGGCGAGACCATAGAAGTTGAGTAGGGCGTGGCCGTAGAAGTTGGTAAGGGCGAGACCATAGAGGTTCATGAGGGCGTGACTAAAAGGGAACTAGAGCATGGCCGTAGAATTGTGGAGGGCGTAACCATAAGTTGTTGAGGGCGTGGCTGTAAAAGTAGTTGCGGGCCTGGCCATAAAAGAAAACACCTGTCCTCACCTTTTTTTTAGTCTTGTCCACCATATTAGATATATCGGCATGGTCACCGCCCAAGCTACCTGTCTACCCCGAAGGGAGAGTGATAGGGTGGTGCTTACTTGAACTTGGTTGAAAGTTAGAACCGTTTTAGAGTGATAACAAATACCACCACCACCACCACCACCACCACAGTAGTATCGTTAACATCACGCTCACCGCACACTACAAATATATCACGTATACACTCATATACATATATACACGCCTGTACACAGGCATACACACACTTATGTGCACTATCACTGCTTAGCTATAGTTCTAGGGTTGGTTCTAACTACTAAGAGTTCTGGCCACACTGGAGCACCACTATTTCTTGTTTCGCGTTTGTATTATGGGTGTGTTGATGAGTGTGTGTGTGTGTGTGTGTGTGTGTGTGTGTGTCTGTGTGTGTGTGTGTGTGTGTGTGTGCGTGCGCGCGGGCGGGTAGGGAATCAGTGAGTTGCTGGAGTAGATTATTGATCATGCAGAAGGTGAGTGGTCAGACACTGTTTTCAGGCCATGCTGGTATCCCAATCTTATACACTGTGCCATGCGTATTACTGGTATTTCAACATGGCTATGTGTACGTGTTTGTTTGTGGTAGTGTATGTTTAGTTAATGAAATAATAAATTAGTGTAGCAATATCACAGTAAAAATGAAATCTTTTCGACACGAGTGAGATACCAGTCCGAGAATTGATGTCAAAAAACATTCAGCTGAAAGTATTGCCATGTTCGTGGTTTCTTTCACGAATTTAGAGAATGAGTTATATAGCCGAAATCTTCTAAATTTAAGACCGCCATTATAGTATAACGGTAATTTGTTTTTTTTATTGTGTTCTAACTGGATGTTTGTCAGATGACATCAGTTTCCTGTTCTGATGATTATAATCATCCTGGAAACAATAACTTTACAGAACATAGGAGTTCAAAAAGTGGTTCAACGGATCAAGCAATGCTTTGCTCTATTAGTAAGAGGATGTGTTGGAATTCTGTTGGCTGAGATTGTTCCGTTTGTGGCCTTTGCGAAATTCGTTCCATAAGCAAGAGAAGACCCTCATCAATCGAATGTGAGAAGTTCTAGCCTCAGGTATTGAGAGGATGTGTACAGGTGTAAAGGTACAAGATATTTTGTAATGAGGTCTACTGCAGTAATAGCAGAGAAGTTCTTAACTTCAATATGTCCTTTTAGTAGAACATTTATTGATAAAGTACGTACATGTAGAAGTCCTGGTACAACATGTCTAATCAGTACCTTGTATAAACAGGTACTGAGAGGACATGTACAGGTGTAAGAGTACCTGCTCATGTACAAACATATTTCAGTAGCAACGTAATTCTGATGAGTTGTACAAATAGATTTTTCGATCTGTTATAACGCACCTCAGTGTGTTATATATAATAACCTCCGTATCTTATAAAGTACTTAGTTTTTTATAAAGTACTTTTGTATATTTTAAAGAGTACTTCTGTATATTTTAAAAACTAATCGTGTGCGTTTTATAAGGAATCCCTGAACATTGTATAAAGTTGTTGTATATCTAAAGTACTGTTGTATATTTAATAAAGTACAGTTGTATAATTTATAAAGTACAGTTGTGTGTTTTATAAAGTACTGTTGTATATTTTATATATAAAAAAATTATTAAGTTAAAAAATTCGGACATTTTATTTTAAAATATATAGAATAAATAAGACAAATATTTTGTAAAGTTGTGCATTTTGTAAAGTATTTGTATTTTTTATGGTAAAATACCAAACTCTGGTGTAAACCGGTTTAGTCTTTGTACTCCATTCTACTACCACTACTACTACTACTACTACTACTACTACTACTACTACTACTACTACTGATAATAATAATAATAAAAAAAAAAAATAATAATAATAATATTGATGATGATAGATAGATAGAGAGATATAAAGATAGATAGATAGATAGATAGATAGATAGATAGATAGATAGATCGATAGATAGATAGATAGATAGATAGATAGATA
>JAOPUL010003389.1:4781201-4791752 GCA_027564515.1 Octopus rubescens | reverse complement strand
ATACATACATACATACATACATACATACATACATACATACATACATACATACATACATACATACATACATACCCGGATACTGCACATATACACACATACATGCAAAAATACCGTTGATGTTGTTGAAGTTCCAATGAAGAAGCCTTGGATCTAGGTTAAAATCTGGCTCTTTCTCTATTGGCAAGAAATCTTGACATAAAACTGAATAATAACATACATACATAGATACACACACATACATACACACACATACATACGTGCATACATACACCCACACATATATACATACACAAACACACATCCATCCATCTACACACATACATACGTGCATACATACACACACACACATGGGTTAAACAACAACAACAACAATAATGATCTTATTAAAAAAAATGAAAAAAGACTTGGCTATGATTGAGAAGCTTGCTTCCTAATTGAGATGTTTCGGGTTCAGTCCCACTACATGGCACCTTGGGCAAGTGTCTTCTACTGTAGTGCCTGACTTGGTCAATGCCTTCAGAATAAATTTGGTAGATGGAAACTGTATGGAATCCCATCACACACACATATATATATATATATATGGTGACAGGCAGGGCATCTGGCTAAAGAAAATCTGCCTCATAAATTCTATTCAACTCACGTAAGAACGGAAAAAGTGGACAGTAGAATGATAAAACAATGTGTGTGTCTATGTGTGTGTGTGTGTGTATGTATGTGTGTGAGTGTATGTGTGTGTATATGTATGTGTGTGTGAGTGTATGTATGTGTGTGTGTATGTATGTATGTGTGTATTGTATATTACATGTGTGTAAGAGGCCGTATAGTGGGTCAATCTGAAGGTGAACTTAGCGTAAAATCACAGAAAACCTTGGGATACCACTTTCTACAGTTAATACAGTGATTGTGCGATTCACCAAAGAGGGAAATTAGTCCACATCAAGTATACCAGGACCCTTCGTTTTGTTAAGAGGAGTGTGGAGGACAATCCTCGTTGCAAGGCCTCTGTCATAGCAGAACAAGTTGATGTCAGTCCCAGAACAGCTGTCGGGTATCTCCACAAACTTGCCTATTATGACAAAGCAGTAGTAAGAAGGAAGCAACTTCTTTGACCAGCCAATATCAAGTGGAGAAAAGATTGGGCCAGTGAGATGGTTGAGAGGCCACTAGCATTTTGGGACACTGTCATATTCTCTAATGAGTCCAGATTTGCTGTATTTTTTTACAGTGGTGGAGTGTGGGTCTGGAGACTCTATGATCAGGAATTTGACATGAAAATATTGCAGCCAACAATGAAACACGGTGGCTATTCTGTGATAGTCTGGGGGGCAATTTAGAGCAATGGTCGATCAGAGCTGGTGGATTTTGAGGGAAATATAAACTCAGATAAACATGTGTCCATATTGCAGAAAGGACTCCTTCCAATCTTCTCCAGTGGTGAAATGATTAAAGAATGATTATCAAAACAGACTATGGAAACTGGTGTAGCTCTTGGTCACCAATTCTAAAAAATTCTTATAAGAATGATGATCTTTACATCTTACGTTTGTTTGCTGTTGTACAATTAATTTTACAACTTATTGGGAGTGGGGTGTGATGATGATGATGACAGCACTGACAAAAAAGAGGAAGAGAAGGATATTTATTACATGGGGTTTCAAATGATAACTTCTAAATCTTGGAATCCAAAATTTCAAAAACATGGATATTCAACATACTATTTTTGTAACCTAATTCTAATTTATCAAAAATTGTAGAATACAATTTTCTAAAGAGCCTTAAAGAATTTTTTTTTTTATTTATTTATTAAAGGCAATGTCCATAGTCTTTCTAGAAACTGAAAAGATAAAGATAGTTTGGAAATGCTTCAGGGCCAGTTTGAACTTTGAAAGTTAATGGTCAAAATTTCCAAGGAGTGCAGTTCTGGAGGATAAGGATTAGCTGAGGTTCATAGTGGGATAAGGGTAGGTAGATAAACACGTGGTTGGAGTCAGCAAGATCAAAGGGCCAGATCTTTAATAGTGGAGAGTTCAGTGGTTGTCGAGTGAACAGCTAGGGAAGCTATATGTATCGGCTATATACATGTGTAACTCTTGCTGTTAACCCTATCGTTGCCATATTTGTCTTGAAATACATGACCCTTGTTTAAATATTGATGCAAGATTTTAATTTAGATCACTTTAAAACAGGAAGTTTGTATAGTAGAACCAGGGGTATTCTGAAGTTTGTTGGTATCAAAAGGGTTAAACACGTATGTTTAACTTTTTTTTGTTGTTTTTATTAAGTATTGCTAAAATAACTAAATGTTGTTTGATTATTCTCAGAATAATTGACAAAAATAAATCTTGAGTTTTTAATGCATAATTTTTTTTTTTTTTTTTAAATGAAATTTGTTCTATAGTGATTTTTTTTTTTAAAGAATTTTGTTGTATATTCCAAATATGGTTTTTTTTTTTTTGTTTTTCAATTTCAGATACATAAAGAAATCCAATTTTTTCTTAATCTAACAAGAATAATTCTTGTCTTTTGATGAAGATGACTCTACTGTTACTTGGGCATATTTCCACAACAGCTGTACCAGAAGAAAAATTTATAAGAACCCGAATCTTCTTTTTATATATTTTTTCTAAACTTTACATATATATACATATATATATATATAAAAATACACACGCATGCACACACACACACACACAAACACACACACACACACACAAAACCTTTTTTGAATGTGATAATATGCCACAAATTATTATCACCTCTTCTTAAACTAACAAACTAACAAAACATGTTCAGCATTATTATTTAGGCAGTGAGCTGGCAGAATCGTTAGCACGCTGGGCAAAACACTGCAGCATTTCATCCAGCACTAAGTTGAGAGTTCAAATTCCGCTAGGGTCGACTTTGCCTTTCATCCTTCCGGGGACGATAAAATAAGTACGAGTTTAATACTGGGGTCGATGTAATCGACTAAACCACACCCCGAAATGGCTGGCCTCCTGCCTAAATCTGAAACCATTATTATTATTATTATTATTATTTAGGCAGCGAGCTGGCAGAATCATTAGCATGACGGGCAAAATGCTTAGCAGCATTTTGTCCGTCTTTACATTCTGAGTTCAAATTCTGCCGAGGTCGACTTTGGGGTGAATAAAATAAATACCAGTTGGAATATATGGAGTGGGGTGGGGGTGTAATCGATTTACCCCCTCTCCAGAAATTGCTGGCCTTGTGCCAAAAATGAAGCCATTATTTTATTATTATTATTATTAACACTGTTCCTTAATACTTGCATTGCAAACAAAAGCAATGTCCCCACTTCAATCTATTCACAACTTCTTCCCCTTGCTTGTTAAGTGGTTAAGTGAGAATACTACTTAAATTTCTGTGATTTGGATTTGTAATTTCCTTATTTTGTATTCACTTGTAAGAGAGTACATGTTTTAATATTTAAGAAAATAAAAGATTTACATATATCTCCCCAAACCCAGTCCGAACTCTATAAGCAAAAATGTTCTTTCATAGATTTGTATTTTAAAAACTACAACATTTTACTTTTTTTAATCAAATATCTCTTGACTCCTGAAGATATATATGAATGTGTCTGAGTACATACACACACATGCATTGTTATATATGTATGTGTATAACCATATACGTGTGAATAAATAAAGATATATATATACACATATATACATACAATTATGTGTATATAAGCTCAGTATGTCTGAATGTTTAAGAAGTCCCCTTTGCAACCACAAGGCTCCAGGTTCAATCCCACTGCATGACATCTTGTGAAAATTTTCATTTTCTATAGCCTTGTAATCAGCCCATATATTGTACATGAAACTGGGTTGGTGGAAACTGTACAGAAGCCCATCAAGTAGATTGAACCCGTAATCCCAAAATTACAGCCTTGTCACATTGTGACATGATGATGATTCGGGCTATGTGAATTATGTGTACGCTTTTCTTTCGAATTGATTAATGATTAAACCGGCCCTATCCAGCCTAAATATTCTGTTACATTCTTCACACTGGACAGATCCAGCCTTTCACACCAACCCTATGTCATTCTAAATATAAATGATCACATCATTAAAATCAAGAAGCATGATAAATTCAAAACCATGTCAAATGTACAGCTTATTTATTCAGAGTAATATGAATACTAAAAGCTTAAATGACAGAAACCTCATGTCCAACATTGGCAGAGGTCTATTATCTGTGTGTATGTATGTGTGAGAGACACACCCTGCATGTGTGGGAGAGAGACACCCTGCATGTGTGTGTGTGTGTGTGTGAGAGAGAGACACCCTGTGTGTGTGTGTGTGTGAGAGAGAGAGACACCCTGTGTGTGTGTGTGTGTGAGAGAGAGACACCCTGTGTGTGTGTGTGTGAGAGAGAGACACCCTGCATATGTATGAATGTATATATGATGATCTGACATTCTGTCGTTTATGGCAATTGGTATTCCAGTTGATCTGATTAATGGAACAGCCTACTCGTGAAATTAAGGTATTGAACTTATGTCCTGATGATGATGATGATGATGATGATTGCCTCTTAAATAGATTTCAACATTTGAGCATCTAGTTGCTCAATGAAACATTGTGCTAGCATGTGAAGTGTCTGAGTATTCCACAGACAGGCACACTTCTAAAGTAATTGTGTAGAATCAGTGTGACACTGATTCTACACAAGACTGGACTTATGAATTACAGAAACGGTCTATTCACGGAGTTCCAAGATGCCATGCAATGGGATTGAACCTAGGGACCTGTGGTTGCAAGGCAAACTTCTTGACATTCAGCTATGGTGCGTGCGTGCGTGCATGATAATTTCTCATTGAAAATACTAAACCGTTAAACCCCATTTTTGTAACAAAACAAATTATTTTAAGAATTATACTTGAAATACACAAAAATTAACTTTTACTTATCATAATTCATATTCTAAAGATATATAAAATACACACACACCACACACACATGCACACCACACCACACACACACACACACACACACACACACACACTTCCCTACTTTTCAAAAGGTTCTACAAAAGTTACTTTCTCCAGTTGTCTGGTTACACTGGATGCTGTAGTGAAATAGATTGGTATTTTAACTGGTTGAAGAATATCAGTTATGTTTGATCCTTCACACACGTACAAGTGAAGGTTCACTTTTGCACACATGTATGGGTGTTTTAACCTTCTCCCCCCCCACCACCATTTGTAAATATTTTTTTTTTTTAAATCAATGCTGTTCTTCAAAAAGTTAAAGTAATTGCTGGATTAAAGCTGTTTGAAGTAAATTTGATATATAAAGATTACTTAAGTAATATATATATATATATACTTAAAGTTGAAATTTTTTTTCCCCTCCCTAACACGAAGAAAAATGGTGTAAAACCTTTGGCTCACTGATAGCTAGATATTTTCTTCCTATTATGGAAAGTCCAACCCATGCTTGCATGGAAAAATGGATGTTAAATAATGATAAAGATGATGATGAAAGTAAAGACAGTGGCATAACAGAAACTGCAGAGGACCAGACTAACATCTTTTGTCCCTCTACAGCCAGAGTTCAAAACCTGCCAATCATCTTCACTGTTTGGGCTGGTAAAAATAGAAAAAAATTTGTTATATCTCCAGTATGTACCATACTTAACTCTATTCAACTCTACCTTTCTCCCACAAAGTTTTTGTGACCATGTGCTCTTACAACTGCTGTATAAATTTATTTAAAAATTCAAATTTTAGTTAACATCTTTGACTAGGTATAATAAGGCAGCAAGCTGGTAGAATCGTTTAGCAATTCCAAACAAAATACTTAGTGGCATTTCTTCTGGTTTTATGTCCCAAATTCTGCCAAAGTCAATTTGGCCTTTCATCCTTTCTGGATTGATAAAACTGAGCAAGTGGGGGGCAATGTAATCAACTGGGCCCCCTCACCTAAAATTTCAGGCCTTGTGCCTATAGTAGAATTTATTATTAGCCCTTGTGGCCAATAAAAAAATTATTATTATTATTATTAAGACAGTGAGCTGGCAGAATCGTTAGCAGCATTTCTTCTGGCTTTACGTTCTGAATTCAAATTTCACTGAGGTAGACTTTGCCTTTCATCCTTTTGGGGTCAATAAAATAAGTACCAGTTGGACAGTGGGGGTTGATGTAATTGACTTTCTCATCCCTTAAAATTGCTGGCCTTGTGCACAAAAATTAGAAAAACTTGCTATCACATTGGATAAAATGCTTATCAACATTTACTTTGCTTTTCATCCTTTTGGAGTCGATAGAATAAGGTACCAGCCAAGTTGTGAGCTTGATGTTGTCCACTCCTCACGCAAACAACATTGCTGGCCTTCTGCCAAAATTAGAAAGAATTATCATTATTATTATTATTATTAAAGCAGTGACTAAGTTCAAATGCCGCCGGGGTTGACTTTGCCTTTCATCCTTTCGGGGTCGATAAAATAAGTACCAGTTGAGTACTGGGGTTCATTAAATCGACTATCCCCATCCCCGAAAATTTCAGGCCGTGTGCTCAGTATAGAAATGATTATTAATATTATTAATATGATTATTTAACATTTGGTATTTCAGGCAAATATCTACTACATCACCTGCTACACCTCCGCGTTGCTGGGGTGTGTGCAGCATTGTGTGTGTGTTTTTGTTGTTGTTGGGGGAGCGTGCAGCATTGTGTGTTCTGTTTTTTGTTAGGTGAGTGTAAACCCTTCCGGTATTGTATTGCGTCAGTTTGTTTTGTTATAGGGTTTGATTGCAGAATTTTGTTTCGTTATGGGGTCTGGTTGCAGCAATTTGTTGTATTAGTGTTTGTATTGTGTGTCGTCTGTGTAATTCGAGTTGTTTTCTTCTGTTGGATATCCGGCCTGTAGATTACATGTATTGGTTGTTTAATTTATTGGGTGTTTACTGTATAGAGTGTGTCTTGTATTTGTGGATTGTTTTGTTTGGGTTGTATTATTGAAGTTATAGTGTCTTGCGTAGGATGTGGTCTGTTCTTAGCAGGACTATTTTTTGGATAGTGTATAGTATTGGGCGTCTAGGTATAACTTCTATGTGTTTGTGCATATGTTTTTTTTTATCAAACCCAGTGCTCCAATTATTACTGGTATTGTTTTCACCTTCATGCCCAACTTCTTGAATAGTTCAATTGTATTAAAAACAGCAACATCAACAACAGCCTCAACAGCAACATCAACAACAGCATCAACAACAACAACAACAACAGCATCAACAACAACAACAACAACAACAACAACAGCAGCAACAGCAACTTCAACAACAAGAAAACACAGAAAACTCGACAACAACTAAACCTAAATGTGTTTAAAAAAATATTTAAACCCTTTTCAAAATGCATCCATTAAATTTACTGTTGTGAACAAACTCAATAGCGACTTGATGGATTACCTGATGAAAAATAGGAATAAAAACCAAACAGATGGGAAGGAATTTGAGAATTCCATTCTCAAAACCCCGAAAGACAGACTGTTAATTAAAACATCATCAGATTTTTACCAAACTATTCGAGAAAAATACCCAACTAGAGTGGGAATTTAACAAAAACAAATCACTGATAAAAGACTGCGAGAAAGGCCTTTTAAAAAGCAATCGCACGGAGAGAGGTCCGGAATACCTGGGAGTCTCAAAAATCAAGGTGAATAATCTCCACTGCTTTGTTTCTCCGATTGACATGCCAGCTTTGAAATTGGGGTATGTGAATGTCCGTGGCCTGGGGTCTGTCCAACAACCTCAGGTCGCTCGAATTAGATGTTGCTTCAATTAGCGAGGCAAGGATTTCTAATGCACAATCACTAGCTCTCATTCTCATCGACTATGAGATATTCTCGTCAGGTGGTCTGTCGGGGTCAGGCAGCGGTATTGTATTGCTATTCTGAAAATCATTGTCTCAGAGTACGGGCAATCTTCTTGGACCTGGACTGTAGGTTGGTGGTCCTAGACGTGAATGGCAGTGAAGGTGGCGCTTTTAGACTGCTGGCCGTTTATACCTCGAGAAGGACTGGAAGGCCTGATTTCTTCAGGTGTCTTGAAACTTTACTGGGAACGTTTCACACATTAGTACTAGTGACGGACTGGAATAATATTTTGAACGCACGGAAGGACTGTGTGGGGCTAGTACATAGAAGAAGGGGTGCAAAATCTTCAAAACCAGTTCAGAAACTTCCAACTGTCTAACAGGTATCGACTGGATTTCCCTGATGTGCCAGTGTGGACTTGGAGCAATCACAATGGGTTATCCAGATCGTATCTAGATTTGAGTATTTGTTAAGTCAGCAGATAGGGATAGCGAAGGTTGTCCAGAATTCAAATTGGTTGGCTACAGAGATCACAAGTTTGTGATCTTCACAGTCGACTTAGATAGGACCCGTAGACAAGAACCCAGTTATTGGAAGTTGAACGTGTCGTTACCGGCTCGGAAAGATTACAGGGACCGGATTAACGAACTAGTTAAGCGGCAGCTGACGGGGGCAATCGTCAACAACCGGTGGTGGATCACCCTGAATAGGGCGATTAGAGTAGAATCGATAATGTTTAGCAAAGAGTTAGCAATAGAAAGAGATGGATGAGGCTGAAGTAGTTAGCAAACTAGAAGAGGCGATTAGTAAAGGCATCGCGTACGACGTGCTAGCGGCGAGACCGGCTCTTTTTACCACTTTTCTTCGAAGAGAAACACGGAGGTGGTGTTGTCAGAGCTAAGGCTCGTGCGCTCAAACACGAATGATCTAAAGCTCTCAGATGGGCCCGAACAGGGGAAACTCGACGTAGAGACAAAATCACAATCAGGTCTTTGACGAATCGGGACGGGCGTGTGCTACTCGATTCCGAGCAGATGTGCACGGCTTTCCAGCAGCAGTTCGCGTGGTTGTTTGGTGGAGGTGATGGGTCGAAGACGGTAGTGGACTTTAATTCGTACATGGACGGCCTGTCGCGGCTCTCAACAGCGGACGCGAGCTTCAGTGATAAACCAATAAAAGCCGCTGAAATTCGAGAGGCGATGAGCGATTGCACAAGTCTCAAATCGCCTGATGTGGATGGTCTGCCCTATAAATTCTGGCAGCAAAACGAGGGAATTCTTAGTGCTGTTAGCCGGGGTGTGGTAAAGCTGCTGAAAAAGGACACCGACAATGGGGACGTACTAGAGAATTTACAGCCCATATCTCTGCTAAACACAGATTTATAGATTTTGACCAAATTGTTAGCGAAATGGTTTCCGCTTGTCTTCGGTAGTCTGGTCGGAGATGTGCAATCGTGCACAATCCCGAACAGGTATATCCACGACAACCTCCACCTTATGCGATACATCATAGAGAGGGCTGGGACCAAAGTTGGCTTCTGTGGGGCGATGATCAATTTGAATCAATCCAAAGCATTCGATAGGGTCGACCATCGCTACTTGAAAGCCGTCCTGAAAGCGGTCGATTTCGGACCCGTTTGCAGTGATGAAAGTAAACGGCCACCTATCGAAACCGATTAGCATCGCACGCTTGGTCCGTCAGCGCTGCCTGCTCTCGCCTGTTCTGCAAGTAGTGGCTCCCGATCCACTGCTGCGGAAATTGTGACAGTTAAGGGGGATCCGTTTAGAAGAGGGACTCGAGAGTGCAATGTCGGCGTACGCGGACGACGTCACCGTTATGGTATCAGACGCCTCCGCAGTGGAGACAGTTGGCTTCATTCTAGAGGGATATGAGTCGCTTGCAGGGGCCAAAATCAACGCCGACAACTCGGTGGGCTTGCGATTAGGCATCTGGAGAGGCAGTTCGATGCCGTCGGACGGCGTCGTCGGACGCTGGACTAATGGACCAGTTAAACTGCTCGGGGTCTGGTTTGGACCCGATCTTCAGGTGGATAAGAAACGGGACGAGGTGATGAACAGGGTGGCCAGCTTTTCCCAGAAATGGGCTGAGAGGAAGCTTCCCTGAAAGGGCGGGCAGAGGTGGCGAGTGCCTACATCGCCTCCATTATTATTTATCGCCTTACCATCGTGCCCTGCCCCAGTTACTGGTTAGGTAGGTTAGAGCTTCTCTTATTTTATTTCTTGTGGAAGGGACGCGTTCCAGGCCGTCAGTCTGCTGTCAGCACCTTCTGAGTGGCTGATTAGGCATGCCGTGGCGGCTAATGCGCAGACACGCGCGCAGGTTGCGCCACCTGCAACGATTTTTGGAGGCTGAGCGTGTGGGCTCCGTTTGTGAGGCACGTCTTTCCTTCAGTTCGTCTCCTTGACGGAGCTGCAGTCCTGGGTGAAGAAGAAACCGAGACTGACCGTCTGGCACTTAGAATGTCGTCAAACTCTCACAGCCCTTTACCAGTCTGGCAATGGTAACGGTGGATGTCCACAAAGAACACCATGCACAAGGTTTTTTTTAGGTATCGTTTGCATTTCTTCATTGTTCTTTGGTGCCGTTGGATCGTTTTCGGCATTCTTTTTGTTCTACTGGAAGTAGATCGTTTTCCGCAAGGAACGTGTATATTTTCTCTGCGAGTATGCCTGTCAACACTTT
>JAOPUL010003389.1:4462438-4473844 GCA_027564515.1 Octopus rubescens | reverse complement strand
ATTACTTGAAACAGTATGATGAGTTTAAAATGTAAATGAAATTTTCTTTTTTTAAATCTCATAATGCAAAGAAAAGTTATTTAAATGTATGAATTACAACACAAAATGAATTCATGAAATTTTTTTTTTTTGCTCGTAACTTTTATTCTTAGATTTTCTTGAATAGCTTATTCCATTCTTTGTTTATTCTTAAATATCACTGAAAAAGTTAGTTAACGTGTTACTTTAAAGCGTACATTATGTACCAATTTCGGGCAGAAAACAGAAAGTTTTAATTATTGGTCCAGTGTATTTTCTTCCTTTTCTTCTTTTCTGTTGGGTTGACTTTGTTTATCATTTTATCAAACTTAAAAGATCAATAACCAATGACTTAATCATTTAAAAATTATACATTAAAAATGAATATTCAAGAGAGAGAAAGAGAGAGAAAGAAAGAGAGAGAGAAAGAGAAAGAGAGAGATAGGGGAGACAGAAAGAAAGAGAGAGAGAGAGAGAGAGCAAAGCAAAAGAAAGGAAAAGATAATATATGAAAAAACAATTCCTTTTTCATTTGTATCCCAGAACTTCAATTTCAAAATTATTTTAACTAGTTCATCTCCGTATCCTGACAAATTTGGACGAGCTGTGCTTCAAAGATTTCATTGCCATGGCTCTGTTGAATGACCGTTGTGTTTTAACATGTTTGTTACCGGAATTAACAACACCAAAAATGAAAAAACAAACAAGTAGTATAAAGAAACATACAATATATTGCATCACAGGGTGTTCAGGTATCTCTTTTATCTCTTTCAAATGGCTTTCAGCTGGAGAGAATCCTGGTTTTAAGTCAAGAACATACTGGAAATGATCATAAGCTTTTGAATATTGTCCAGAAATTTTGAATATTTCTCCAAGTGTATAATGCTGTGACCAGGCATTTTGATATGATGGAAGATTCCGAAGAGATATCTGTGTTAAATAATATGCATCATCAAGATAGTGAAGTTGAAGAAATATTCTACCTAAATTTAGCAATACTTCTGGTTCTTCAGGTGTTTGTGACAATATTTTACGAAAGCACTCAATTGCTAAAAGTGTTTTTCCTTTTATTCTTAAGAAATTTCCAATAGAATTCATAACATGAATAGACTGAGGTTTCTGCAACAGAAAAGGAAAACATTATAAGAAAAGGAATATAAATGGCTACATTATAATGAATATGCAATTAGTGAACTAATTAATCTTTTTTAAAAGGTGTTATCTTCAATCTCTTCACCATCAATATGACAATCCTTTTAGAAGAAGGATTCATAAAATCTATAACTAATGAGCCTTCTTACTCTCTTTTAAAGTATGCAATGATTATAAAAAGAAGCACTGCCTTCATTAATGTAGTTATCTTTTAATGAATCCTGAAATCTAATTACTACTATGCTATTTTGCTGTCAATTTTTCATTTTTAATGCATTTTTTTCTAACAAAAAAAAAAAAGAAGAAATTATAGCAAAAATGCTAATAATGAATATATTTTGTATAAAAATCTAAAATATGAATAAATTTTAAAATTACAGTAACTAGAAATGGCTCAGAAAATGAACATAAGTGTAACATCCAGATATTATAAATTTGGTAACATCACAAAAACAGATAAAATTAGAAAAATGACAAGTTTCTATTAAATAGACAGTTATTATTTATATATAATAGAATATTATCTAAGTACAAAGTTATATACATAACAGAATATTATTTAAGTAATTATTATTTATAATGCAATACTATCTAAATATATTTCACAACCTACTTGTCTCTTGATTAAACCTTTGGCATTCAGATTACTGTCAAATGTAAACCTTAGTTATTGACATTGTTTTGAATTAATCATGCATTATCTTGTAGATTCAAGATTTTAATGATGTGATTGTTTATATTTAGAATGATATGGTAGAGTTGGTGTGAGAGGCCAGATCTGGCCAGTTTGAGCATAAAGCAGGTAGAATATTTGAGCCAGATATGGCTGGTTGAAATGCTAAATGGTGAAGCTGAAAGCTTCACACCAAACAGTAGCAGACACTGTGTTGTTACCTTGTATTATTATTTTTTTATAATTAAGGCATTCAGTCTTCATGAAGTAGCTAGTTGATTCTTCCAAACTTTCAGCAGTTCTACTGTATAACCAATAACAAATCTATGCAAATTGCATTCTACCATTAACAAAAAAAATTCTAATTTAGTGTTTTCCTTGTTTTGTTTTGTTTTTTGTTTTGTATTTTCCCAGTGAACTGACTGATATGTTTCAAAACAATAGCTCAATCAATTTAGAAACTTTGTTGAAATCTCATTCGCATTCTTAGAACCTTGTTAGAGATTCTTCAAAGTATATCTTGTCAGATCATACCAACTTTGTTTCTTTCAATTGCAGAAAGACATAGTTGCTGAATCTATCAAAAAGAACTCCACCCATGCCCTTCTCACCATAAACATCAACAGTGTGCAACTAAAACCCTTAATTCTTTAGCATTTAAATGGACCACATCCAGCCCAAATATTCTACCTGTTTTATGTTCAAACTGGCCAGATCCAGCCTTTCACACTTACCCTACAATGTTGTTCTAAAGATAAACAATCACATTGTGAAAATCTCAAAGCTCTGAGATAATCCATGATTAATTGAAAATAATGTGAATAAATAAGCATTATATATTTGACAAAGTAATTTAAACCAGCCCAAATATTCTACCTATTTTATGTTGAAACCAGTCAGATTCACAGCTTCTCACACCTATTCTACATTCTAAAAATAAACATTCACATCATCAAAATCTGAAAACTACAAGATAACACATGGTTAATTGGCATTACACTCAACAGAGTAAACTTAATGCTGTTATAAAAGTGAGGCTTCTCTCTCACTCCACACACACACACACACACACACACACACACACAGAAACACAACCTAGAATGCATCCAGAGAAATGCCACCCAACTGATTGGTACAAATCCTCTCCTCAACACACCAGTTACCTCTGACTCATAGATGTGCCACATCCTCTCTCTCTCTGCATTTTCTACTATTTCTACAGTCGCTGCCATTGTGCCACTGCTGTTTGGGATTTCCTGGCTCTCTTGTCCCTTCTCCTCCCATCACCCATATTGTATCTACTAACCTCTGACCATGGAACTAATTATTATACCCAGTCCACCCCACCCCACCCAAATAAACGACCATGTCATTGAAATCTCAAAGCTACAAGATAATGCATGATTAATTCAAGACAATGTGAATAAATGGTTAAAGATCAAGACAAATGACAGTTTGTGTCTACTGCAACAAAAGCTATTGCTACCAGCACAATTGCTAATACAAGGACAACTTAATGCAATGACTAATGTTACTTAATTCCTATATGGTACAAATCTACATTCATACCATCATCCAAGCTGTACTGGCAGTTTGATAGGTTTGTACTCTTTATCAATTCTAAACTGGTAAACCATCTAAAACCCATTGGTTGTTGGGACAAGACTACTGAAGACAGAGTCTTTGGAGTAATGATTCAATGATCAAACTCACAGGAGTATACGAGCCCAATGTCACAAAACAGTTTTACAATTATAGAGTACTTTTATTAACATAAAACTGAACACTGCATCTCCCCCTCCACAATAATTTTATTTATGTATGTATGAGAAACTATGAATCAATCAATCAATCAATATACGATTGTCTCGCCCCCCATGTGATAGCTGCCATTTCTAGGGATGGTCAAGTGAATCTCTTATTCTCTAAATATATATATGTAAATTTCTGTCATGGTCAACTTATAACCTGTCCTAAAATTGCTGGCCTTGTACCAAAATGTGAAACTAATGTATTGTTTATCTTTTACTTGTTTCAGTCATCAGACTACGGCCATGCTGGGGCACTGCCTTCAATTTTTAGATGTATATATATTGATGTAACTGGAGCCAAATAAATAGTACAGAGTGTAAATAAAAAAGAATGGATGGTTTGACAGGAGTTGGTCATTCCAGAGACCGCATCAGGCTCCATTGTTTGTTCAAGCCATTGAAACCATGCCAGAACAGACAATGGAGTCTGGTGCAGCCCCGTGGCCTTACCAGCTCCAGTCAAACCATCTAATCCATACCAGCATGGAAAACAGATGTTAAATGATATTTCTTTTTTATTTATACCCTGTACTATTTATTTGGCTTCAGTTACCTGAACACTACCTTGTTACTTTTGCTATCGAAAATGCAGTGACAAAATATCTGGCTTCATGGACGCCAACATACAACCAATAATGCTTTGGGTCACAAAATGCATCACATATAAAAAATAATCCCTACACATCTCCCCCTCCCCCACCCTCTCTCTCTCTCACTCTCTCTTTCGGAACAACAGTAGTTTCTCTCTCTCTCTCTCTCTCTCTCTCTCTATCTCTATCTTTCTCTCTCAAGGACAAACAGTAGTTCTATCTTCTAAATTACAATACACTAGATAGAGTATCACTAAAACCTAATAGAAAATAATGGTAGTCTAAATACAAAGAAACAGATATTAACTTTTAATACAACAACATATTTCAAGAAAGAATTAATAGAAAAAGAAATCTATCCATATATAATATAATATAATATATATTTATAAAAAAAAGTTTGAGAAGTTTTTTGCATACTTCTTTTCTAGCTTTTATGAGTTTATTTTCAAATTTTTTATTGTCCAAAATTTTTTTAGGGAGAAATATGGCAACTTCTGTCTCAGCAATCTGTGGATGGCTATGTCTGTGGTGGAGTCCTTTCAAGTGGTCATAAACAGTGTAATTAACTGGTTTCCCACAGGTGAGAGGCTGCGTGTTCTCATCGCTCTCTGAATCCTTATGCTTCCTGAAACAGGAGATCATAGAACTTTCTAACTGAGAATAAATTTTAGGCTATCAGAAAATAAATAAAATATAAATAAATATAAACAAGAAAAATGAGCAAAAGTATGAATGTGTGTGTCTGTGTGTGTGTAAGACTATGCAGAATGTACATGGTTTCTTTCCAAAAGATCCAAAACCAAAATTCATAATTACAGTTGACCAATTTGAACCTTGAACATTAAGGAAATATATTTTATGGAAACCAGAAATTTGAGATACAAAATCTGCAAAGTTAATTAGATTCTCAAATTTAGAGATTTCCTTATACATATAATTAATATGTGTGCAAGACAATAAAGCACTTCAATTTCTCAACAACTATTTCTCGGTAACCCTGAGACAATACTGCAGAGTCAATGTACACATTGATAAAGAAACCCTTTAATAATTATTGTTTAAAAGATTACAATGTTAAAATAATACTAGCTAGCAGGCGTACCCGGCGTTGCTCGGGTGTTTTGTTGAACATTGCAATAGCTCCGACAAAAAAGCTTGAATGCTGTCACTAAGTTTAAACATTGCCACTAATCTAAGCAATGCTGTGGCTACTGCAATTTAGTTTAAACAGATTTTAAAAACCATGTTGTAATAACAAATAACGTTATGTTAAACTTTAAAAATGAGGTAACAGACACAGTAAAACAAATAACAAAGCAAACAATGACTAACAATGATTAAATTTAGTGTGAAACTGTTGAGGAATGGTTTTTTTAGGGAAATATAGTCAAGTAATGTTGTGGACGCAATGTAAGCAGATTTTAAAAACATTGTTGCAAGAAAAAATGGGGATAGGCAAAACTTTAACAATGTGGTTAAAGGTAAGGTAAACAAATAACAAAGCAGACAACAACTAACAATGATTAACCCTTTAGCATTTGATCCGGCCCTAATATTCTACTTGTTTTATGTTCAAACTGGCCAGATCTGGCCTCTCACGCCAACCCTACAATGTTATTCTAAAATTAAACAATCACATCATTGTAATCTTGAAGGTTCAAGATAATGGATGATTAATTCAAAATAATGTGAATGAATAAACATTACATTTGATTGAGTTATCTGAATGCTAAAGGGTTAATATTTGGCTGGATATGGTTGGTTTAAATGCTAAAGAGTTAAGAGTGCATAATTTGTTTTGTGTTGGCCAAATTTTATCTCAGTTTGAGCAGGTTTTTCTGGTTTATATAAAAAGCTAATTCTGTTCAACCATTCACGATTTTGTTTTCAATAAAATATATTACAAAGAATTATTCTTCAAAAGTGTGATGGGTTAAAGGCTATCTCCCCCTCCATCCCACTGACGTAAGAAGGCTGAATAGAAAAGGTATTGGGTTACTAACGTCATGGTTGGTAGTTCAATTGTACTACTAGCATTTAATTGTATATTTTGACAGTCCAATAAATTCATCATTGCTTTTGTTTACCATGCTGTTGGAAATAGGTACCCGGTTAACTAGGAATAAGCTAAACCAACCTTGTATTAGGATAGATGTGCTTTGATTAGCCTTTTAAACTGGAGCTAAACACTAGGTCTTTAACCCTCTAGCATTCAGATTACACAGGCAAATGTAATGTTTCTTTAACATTGTTTTGAATTAATCATGCATTATCTTGTAGCTTCGAGATTTTGATGATGTGATTGTTTGTTTTTAGAATGACATTGTAAGGTAGGTGTAAGAGGCTGGATCTGAGTGCTTTGAACATAAAACAGGTGGAATATTTGGGCCTGATATGACCGGTTTAAATGCTAAAGGGTTAAAAATCCCTTGGGGGTCATGAAATATTTATATTGTTAAAAATGATAACATATCCCTAAATTTGTTATATCATTATTAATGAATTAATTTTAAATTGCAATAAATTATTCAGTTAGATATAGAAATGAGAAGTTGTAGCATGCTGATATTTTTTCATTTTTTTCCAAACATGGAAAAATAATACTAATTATTTAATTAATAATAATTAGTATTGTTATAGGTGCTGCCTGATGTTTGGTTAAGAAGTTTGCATTGGAACCATGTGGTTTGGGGTTCACTCTTATTGTGAGGATGCTGGTGGATGGTGTCCTCTACTGTAACCATGGGTTAACCAATACCTTGCTAGTAAAATTTGTTAGACAAACTGAAAGAAACCTGTCTATATATATATATATATATATATATATATATATATCATGATCATTATCCTTTAATGTCCATTTTCCATGCTGGCATAGGTTGGTCAGTTCGACTGGTGCTGGCAAGCCAGAGAACTGCACCAGGTTCCACTCTGATTTCACTTTGTTTCTAAGGCTGGATGCCCTTCCTAATGCCAACCACTTTACTGTGTGTGCTGGGTGCTGTTAACTTGTCACCGGCACAAGCGCTTTTACGTGGCACTGGCATGAGTGCTTTTTACGTGGCACCAGCATGAGTGCTTTTTATGTGGCCCCGGCACAGGACTTTTGTAGGCCAATCCTCTTCACCAGAGGACATAGCCTCAACAATTTTGCTGTGGAGAATGGCTCTTCTCGAGTACAGCAAAGCACCAGGTATCTTGGTCCTTTGTCATCTCGTCCGAAAGGTTCAGCATTCTGAGGTCATCCTTCAGTACTTCATCCCATGTCTTCCTGGGTCTCCCTCTTCCACAAGTTCCATCGGCACTTCTTTATGGCATATATATATATATATATATATATACATATATATATATATATCCATATATATTATATATCAATATATATATGTATGTGTATGTAAATGTGTGTGTGAGTGTGTGTGTATGACTGATTAAGTATTTCTCCCTCTTACCTTGTCATGTGTGCACTGATTTTAAACAAAGCATTACCGTTCATACAAATGGTGTCATTTGTTTGCAATTCTTGAAGGCATGTCCAAGGTGTTTATTGTTCAATAGACTGGGGCAAATGCTAACTTGCTTAGCAACAGGAAGTGCATCTGTGTAGAGAAATTTTTCCACCACAACAAAATCTTATCTGACCTGTAGAAGCATGGAAAAGTAGATGTTATAACGAGGATGATGATTACAATGACTACGACAACTATGACGATGACATTTCTGGAAAAGGAAATAATAATATGCGTATATAGATGGATGGAAATGGGTATAAAGAAGAGAAATAGGAAGATATGGCATACATATCATTTCCAAGGTCATTTTATTTTTTACAGTTTTACATCCATTCTTCCATATTTACATAGGTGGGATAGTTTTCTTTCCTTTTTTGACTGGAGCAAATGGTTTTACAGCTATATGCCTTTCATTTCTTTTTCTGCTTAGAAGTGGAACAACAATTCCTATGCCCTTGACAGGGTTTCTGAAACTGGTAAAAAAAAAAGGCGGGGGGGGGGGGGGAGAAGACATTACAATTCACAGACTGTTGAAGTAGGAAGTAGCACATGAAAATTTGGTGTTTCTTTTTGTGTCACTGATTTTGTTTTTCATAAAATCTTGCATATTTTGCCCAACATATGGCATCTAGAGTAGTTCTGGGTTATTGTTTACTTAATTTATCCAAATAACTTGCGATAAAAAAAAAAGAAAAGAAAAACAACAAACTTTTGAAGGTAAAATATTATTTGGTTTATTTTAATAATTGATAAAAAATTTGGACTCTCTAATCCTTGTAGCTTCTGAAATACCAGAGTTAGCATTTTAACAATTTAATTTAAAACTTATATTATCCAATGTATTCTTTCCTTTCTCAAGATGGTAGGGTGTGAACTGAGGAAGTTTTGGTTGCTATTTCTAACAAGTCAAGCAACCATATAGAGGCTCTATCTTGGATGCTGGTGTATCATATAAAGATGAGATTACCTATCTCCCTATGATTTAGCCACATTCACCATTTCATACTATGTTTTGTGGCAAGATCGAAGATGCTTACTTAAAATCAATAGGATTGTTAAAACAAAAATCTGAATACGTATGCAAGATGCAGGTATAACCAATTGGCTAAGAATTTCACTTTGCACTTGTCTGGTCTCTGCTTTGATGTCACTGCCTGACATAAGGCAATAAACTGCATTTTTCAGTGGGTTTTATTGGAAATACTTGTCAAATGCTGCTCACCATTGTTATGAGAATTGTGAAACATGGAATTCTTGTAATAATACTTTTTTAAACTTTTTACTTGTTTCACTCATTAGACTACAGCCATACTGGGGCACTACCTTGAAGAATTTTTAGTCGAATGAATCGACCCCATTTTTTTTTTCTAAGCCTGGTACTTATTCTATTGGTCTCTTTTGCGGAACTGCTAGGTTACAGGGACGTAAACACACCAACACTGGTTATCAAAGGCCCACACATACATATGATGGGGCTTCTTTCAGTTTCCATCTACCAAATCCACTCACAAGGCTTTGGTTGGCCCGAGGCTGTAGTAGAAGACACTTGCTCAAGGTACCACACAGTGGGACTGAACCTGGATCCATGTGGTTGGGAAGCAAGCTTCTTACCACACAGCCATGCCTGCACTTAATGCCCATCATGTTTACCTTGACCTTGACCTGACTGCTTATGGACATGCTTTCTTCTGCCAGGAAATCACATGGCTGGCTCTGAATCACATTATGATGCTTCACTGTCCATGTTTGAAGTATCATATTCATTTGGAGCTAACTATAGACATTTCAATACAATGTAATCTATGGTATATCTGAATCATTGCACATTGTGCATTTGGGTGATCAGTTTTGTTGATCTATTGTATTTTTTATCCAATTTAATAACAATATTTAGGGTTTGTTGTTGTTGTTGTTGTTGTTGTTGTTGTTGTTGTTGTTGTTACTACTACTACTACTACTACTACTACTACTACTACTACTACTATGTAAGGTGGCGAGCTGGCAGAATCATTAGCACACTGGACAAAAATGCTTAGCAGCATTTTGTTCGTCTTTACATTCTGAGTTCGAATTCTGCCAAAGTCAACTTTGCCTTTCATCCTTTCAGGGTCGATTAAAGAGGTATCAGTTAAGCACTGGGGTTGATGTTATTGACTAGCTCCCTCCCCTAAAATTTCAATCCTTGTGCCTTTAGTAGAAAGGGTGATGATGATGATGATGAGTGGTGCAGTCTTCTGACTTGCCAGTAACTATTAAACTGTCCTACCCATGCCAGCATGGAAAACAGATATTAAATTATTATTATTATTGATTTGGCTCAGGTTCATTCTTATTCCTGGTAGAATTTATGTGGGTAGCAGGTTACTACCTCTAACCTTAGGTATCCACAAACTTTCAATAGTCTTTCAAGTATTTAAAACCCTCCTGATAATCTTTCCTGTCCCTAAGAGGTAAACTTTCTGTAGAAGCTCTGCAGGACATTCTATTCCAATCTCCCTCAACCATTTGCCTATATCTTTACTCACATTTCCCAATACACCAATTATTACAGGCACAACCTTTACAGTTTTCATACTCCAAATTCTTGCAATTTCAAATTTTAAGGGCTTGTATTTAAAAAATGTTTCATCCTATTTCTTTACAATCCTGGAATCAAACAGACATGATGGATCAATTAGTAAGCAACTTCGCTTTTCCTTGTCTGTTATCGTTATGTCTGGTTTATTATTTTCTAGCTTCTTATCTGTTTGAATAGGAAATTCCCATAAAATTTCTCTGACTCTACCACTCTTTTGACCCAATGATCACACCCTATACCTCCAGCTTCAAATCCCCATTTCTGACAAAGCTTCCAGTGTAAAACTTTCACAACTTGGTCATGCTTCCATTTCTTATATTCTAAAATCATTAGAGCTTCGGAAATATTGCCTACTGCATTTGTTTCCTCACTTTATGTTCTGAGTTCAAGTCCGTTAGGGGTCGATTTCGCCTTTCATCCTTTAGGAGTTGATAAAAGACGTACCTGTTCAACACTGAAGTAGATGTAATCAACTCAGCCCTTCCACAAAAATTGCTGACCTAGTGCCAAAATTTGAAACAATAAGGTATTAAGGTGGCTGAATTATCAGCGTGTCAGACAAAATGCTTAGCAGCATTTCTTCTGACTTAACATTCTGAGTTCAAATGTCACTATGCTGGCTTTGCCTTTCATCCTTTTTGGGTTGATGAAATAAGTACCAGTTGAGCACTGAGATTGATGTAATTGACTACCAATCTAAGTTTAGTCAAGTAACCTCAATATGTTATTGAGAGATTTGATCATGAGAGACAAAGTAGATCTTCATTGGGATTTGAACTTGCAACAGTAAATTTACCAAAGTGGCTTACAGTAGAGCAGTGTTTCTCAACCATTTTTTAATCTATTTTATAGATACTTCTTTCAAAATTCCTATTTTGTTCATCACACATGAACTTGTGTAGGTTGAACTATGTAATGTCAGAGAAAGAAACCGAACTGTTTCTTCCAATACACTGAAAGCAAAATGTTTGCATCATCATCATCATCATCAGTTAACGTCTGTTTTTCCATGCAGGCATGGGTTAGACGGTTTGACTGGAAACTGGCAAGCTGGGGAGCTGCACCAGAC
>JAOPUL010003389.1:4294972-4305080 GCA_027564515.1 Octopus rubescens | reverse complement strand
TCTGTCTGTCTGTCTGTCTGTCTGTCTGTCTGTCTGTCTGTCTGTCTGTCTGTCTGTCTGTCTGTCTGTCTGTCCATCCATCTCTCTCTCTCTCTCTCTATCTATCTATCTATCTATCCCTCTTTATTTATTTAATTCATAGTATATTTTTGCCTGTTCTTTCTTACAACTCATCTCAATCTACTATTTAATAAAAATACTAGGTTTTTCCATTTACATCTTTGTCAAGATCAATATTTTTTATTTCCCCCTCTTGTTCTTTGGTTTACATATCTGCTCATCTGTGTTTCAGCAGAACTTATATTGTTGGCACTAGCAAATTGAACAATATTGTCAGATGCCATCAACATTTTTTATGATTTGGTTGTCAACTGATGAGAACAAGAGCATGTTTGACTCATTTGAGCTGGGGTTTTTTTGTTTTTGTTTTTCATTATATGCGTGTGTGGGGTGGGGATGGGGTGAGCGGTAGAGAGGTCGATATATTCCAGGCAGTCATTCTCTTCAATGTTGGTGGCAGTTCATGCTGTAAAGTATTTGGCTTTAGATAGGACAAACCAGTTGTAAAAACCAAGGTCTATTTTATAGTTGTGTTAAAAACAAAAAAAACATGTCGTTTACGAAAATGTACGCAACAATAAAGATTAGCATGTTTCTCTTGTGCATATAACTATTTCTATGGTCATAACTCTTATGAACCTTCTGGTCCCTCTGTCAATACCTTTAAACATGTCACCTGCTTCTCTTTCCAGGCACATCGTTTCTCTGAAGCAGTGTAGGTTTGGAATAGCATTCTGTGTATCTTACTGAATATGGATATAATGTAGAAAGCCACAGAACTGCAGTATTCATCTTGAGAAACTATTAGTCATAAGTTGTTTTGTTGTTCTTATTCTAATAGCTTATTTCCTCAAACTGCTGTTCTCAGAAACTCACTGCCATTATCTTGTTTTCCTCTACTCTATGATATTCACTCCTTTAAGTATTCTGATAATCGTCTTTTGAATTCGTAGGCCCTTCTTTTCAACCTTTGTGGTCCTTTATACTACAGTGGCCTCAAATTTTGTTTGGGACAAAATTGTATTTTTAAAAAATTGTTATTTTGATTTAGCTTTTATTCCAAAATATATCCTTATATTTGGATTGTAGTTTGATGGATCAACAAGAAATAGAAATACTTGCTGATGATGCCTCATCTGGCAAATGTAAATTTGGGGCATGTGAAATCTTTGCTTGGAACAGGTTTCAAGATTTTGTTTGTTACCTCATCATCTTTGTCCGTCAAGCAGGTGCAAAATAATAAGAATGCTCTTTTTTGTTTTCTATAAAATGCAAAAGAGCATGGAACTCACACCAGCATTTAAAGGGTTTCCACATTCCTATTTGCATGCTTCTTAAGAAACTAATACCACCAATCTTTGCTTGCATATTCATTTACCAGCCAAGACTGGGGTATCTTTGACTTTCATATTCAAATATCAAACTCCTGTTGACCTCTTTTGAGCTTAAGTGCTACTACATGAGCTTGTGTACCTATACTCATGTGGTTTGTTGGAACATGTTTCAACTAACCCCTCTCAAGTACTATATAGTGGTGATGGCCTCATCAGATACAGTGTACACAGCACAAATTGGAAGTCAAATTATTTACTGCCCCATTTTCATTACTTTCTACAGAACAATCAACTCAAAAAAGCATTTTTTTCCTGACTACTGTATTTACTAAGCAAACTGAATATTTCTAACAAGTAAAAAGTTTGATTTAAAAGATGAAAACTACAGAAACCTTTCTGAACCTTTTGTGCACATTTGAAAACCTTCTACAATGATTTGATGCCAAAATGGTTGAAAGGTTCTCACAAGAGGCTCTCACAAGAAAGCAGCACAGTCCTAATCAGTTTCTTTGTTTCCGCTGAAAAAGAGGAGAGTTAATTTAATCTATGTTCTCGTTAAATCCGTTTCTCCCTACTATTGACAACTTAACTTATACTAAAAAAATAAATCCAAAATTAATATTTCTTACATTTACACAATAAACGATTCCGACTATATATAGTAATACTTTTTTTTATTGACTACAGGGAAGTGGGGAAATATATAGGTAACTCTGACGAGAATTGAACTCGGAACGTAAAAATACGTAACTAACTACGGCAAACCACAACATCCCAAACTTTCTATTTATGCCATTCTCTGTAGCCATTTATTTACCCAAGTTAAAGATTATATATATTTTTCTAAATCCACCTTTTTGAAGAGAAAATTTAGAGAAATTTAAATTATACACTATTTAAAAAAATGATGATGAAGATGTTATTTTCGTACAAAAAAACTTGACAGTTTTTGTAGGGAGGTAAAATGATTATATCAAATCTTTTCCCCCGATAATTATTTAACGAAAGGAAATTGTTTCGAACGAGAATCGAAACCGAATCATTCCTTCTCAACGGGAACCTGCATTATTAACGATGTTCGCGTTATTTCATTTTGGCTTTCTTCTCAACCAAGAACGGTAACTCTATTGGCACAACAAAAGTTCACCTTGTTTTAAGCATGTTTTAGAGGTGACTGGTTTATAAGTAAAAATAGACGATACTCAGTTTTGTAAATAGCTAACTCGGAATGAAATAAGTGGCGCATACAGTTCAGACAGGTAATTATTTTGCTTCATATATATATATACAAACATATATATATGTTTTTTTTATTATCTGAGGAAAAGTCTTTTGCATTCTCAATTTCGTCTTAGTATTTGTTATCACTACATTTCGTAAGTAAACAAACATTTTTCTTGTTCTTTAGTCTGTTTTTCATAGCATTCAGGTAACCTAAGTATAAAAAAAAATCAACGACAAAGGCTGATAAATTGCTATGTTTAATAATATTAAAGTTGTTTTAAACTTTTAAAACTAAGGCGAAGTAAGAATTATATGAATGCAAACTGTTCTCTATTGTTAATTATTAAGACAAGGGTATGATTTGACAGAGATTTGCCTGCTTCCTGGTTAACCATGATTGAGCAGACTTATGATCCATCAAAGGCTTTCCGACCGCGACCACCTAACCTATCGTGTTTTTTTTTTTACATTCTTTTCCTAGTCTCCATGTTATATATGTAATCTAATGTATCCTTTCCAAAGGACAGCGGGGTGTTATTTGAGGGAAATTTAGTTGCTATGATGATCATGTAAAGGCTCCTAGTGAGTCTGTAGAAAGTTCTCTCGTTAACTCAACAAACTGATATTTATTACGGGTATCGATAAGCTTTCTGCAAATCACTAGTTTTCTGAAGATGTTGCAATGCATTTGTACACGACCACGACCACACACACATACATACATACGTACATACATACATACATACATACATACATACATACATACATACATACATATAATATATATATATATATATATGTATGTATGTATGTATGTATGTATACGTATGTACATACATACAGACACAAACACAAACAAACAAACAAGCGAGTGAGAGGGAAATTATATACAAACAATGTATGAATATATGAAGTTCGCTAGTATGCGAACAAAAAAATTAAAATAAATTTTAAAAATTAAGTGGCAAAAGTGATTAAGTGCTGAACCGAATGCTATGCATTATTTAGTGTTTATTCGCAATAATTCGTTGAAAAAGAATACGATTTACAAAACAGTAAGAAAACAGAGGCGGGAATGAGGGTGGGGGAATATAAATAGAGGCATGTACGCTCAGTTGTACAACGCACCAGAGAAAACTGATGATCCCCTTAAAATTTATTTGAGACACTCCAGAATATAGTTTTATCACGGCTGATTATGTGACTGAGTCGCTGGTACAGCTAGGTACCCATCCGAGCGTTATATTACTGTATTTCCATGTCTTATTCTTCCATTCAGCTATGGATGCACTAAACCCCTGCCGAAAGTATTAAGAATGTCCGAGGGGCAAACGAGTCACTATTGGTGGCGTCTCTTAGAAGATTCTATATCATGGCCGAGGGAAAGATTGAGTCTATCGGCCCTCTTCCCATCATCCCAGGACAATCCCATGATCTCCAAAATTGAGGAGATTTTTATCAGGGCTAAAGATCATTTAATGTTTAGATTTATCTCAATTGTGACAGCCTAAATGCCCCTGCTTTCTCAGTTGCGACATAATAATCCTAGAAGGCCTCTAAAATGGAGGTGATTGCCTCAACATACCTCACCATTCCACTTACATCAGCTTCAACACTGAGAGTAATGGAGATGTGAAGCTCATGCAGGTTAAGTCAGCCATAAATCTATGCCACAGACAAGCATGAACCAAATCTCCAGAAAATTTGACACTCAAAGAAAGTAGGTGGTACTTTGAATATTGATGAGTTTGATCAAAAATTAAGTTGAAAATGTATCTTGATTGTAAATTTCCCAAACACTTAAAGTTAATTTTGCCCCAACCTAGATCTAAGGAACCAATCTCCCTTCACAATTGTAGAGTTTCATTCACCTTCCTGTTGGAAGGTAAAAACATTACATATCAAAGAGGAGTAAGGAAACAAGAGAGAGACAGAGAGGAGCATTTACATAAACCCAGGCTGCTCGAATCACTTGAGCAAAGGATACTAAAGTGAGTTTAATATGTCCAAGCTTTTGCAGAAATGACAAAAATCTGAGTAAAGAACTAAAGTAAAGAACTAACCCTCATAATGTAAACTAACAGAGAGAGAGATAAATAAATCAAAATTTTATTTAAAAATGCTTTAATGGAACTTAATTATATCAATGTTTTTGAGTATATGTTTGAGCTTTAATATCTTAGAAAGAATGGTGAGTTCAAAAGCAATATCAAAATTGGGACTGCAAGGAAAGTTCATGTTGATGGGAGAGGTACGGTGATGGAAGGGAAGAATTCAGTAAATACACCCACTTTAATAATAATTACAATGAATGACAAAAACGAATGGTTGAGTATCCAAAGTTCACATTTAGAACCATTTACTTCAAGACCCCTATGACAAAGTTCCTTAGACATCAACTTTGCTGTAGTAAGAACCTATCATGGGAGAGGTACCTAAATCATATTATATTTTTATAATGAAATATTAGGAATTGTATAAAAAACATTGTTAACATATTTTGCAGAAGTATAAGCAATTTATTGTGCTTAAACTTTAGCAACAAAATGGACCCCAACGGCCATATGGACACCCCACAGCCTTGTGGAGCCCCCCTCCCAACGGCCTCATATGACCCTCCCAATGACCATATGCCCCCCTAACACACACACGGCCATATGGACCCCCAGTTGAGAACCACTGCATTAAATGAAGACACATGTAAATGTCTTCAGAAAATCTCTTGTTTTCAAACTTTTTTCTTTTAGTCTTAGGTTGTAGCTATTAACCCTTTTTGTTCCCAAATTTCTGCCTTTTTTTTCAACTAATTTTGAAAAGAATGAAAAATTTGGTAAGATAACTTTGTCATTATTAAACTGGTGATTGGAGCATAAATTAACATGAAATTTTGAAGCAAAGTTTTAATTTGGATTTCTTTGGAACAGGAAATTTGTATCAATGAACCAGGGACAATCTCTGGTAGGTTGGTATGAAAATGGTTAAGGTGAACAAGTATATTAACTTAGCTCATCATTATTCCTCTGACTTTCATGGGAGAATATATGGTACTAACTGGCACATTTTAGCAAACTCACTATTAATAATGTTAAATTAATGACTGGGACTCTTTTATTTTGATTGATCCATCTATTTTACTTTAGAAAGAGGAGGAAGAAAATTTTCATTTTGTTCTTTCATTTGCATCCATTTTTCCATAATGAACAAATACCTGTTATTGAAGCATTATTTTACAACCAAATGCCCTTTCTCTCAATAACACCTGCTTTTTTAAAAGTAATGAATTTATTTTTATTCAACTTATCTTCAAAAGCACAACACTATAGGATGATTTGTTAGCAAGGAATGTCAACATTCAAGGTATGAATGTGTGGTGAGGGTGCTGCTGTACTCAATCTTTGAATGCAGGAGTCAGTAACTCATCAAGCAGTGAAGCAGCTCTGTAGGGGTTTCAGGCCCATCCACTGTGATACAAGGGCTGCTCAGGGTCACCCACTGATGCAAGTGACAAAACTCCTGCACAACAGCACAAAGTTTCTTGAGTCAGATATTGTGACTCTAGGCCAGATGTAATGGCCTGATTTCTCAGTGGTTTCTGACAATTTTCTGGTAATTTTCTTTTCACTACTTTGCAGCCACTCCAAGACTCTCAAGCATAAAGTGAACCCTGGTTCTAATAAATCCCCTACACCTATCTTTATAGGAAGGCATAATGCTTTTGCTCAAACAACTTCATGCAAAGACATGGAATATAAGTATGTATACACACACACACACACACACACACACACACACACACACACATATGATATGATTCCATACAGCCATACAGTTTCCATCTATGAACTTCACTCATAGGATATGGGTTGACCCGAAGTTACAGTAGAAGACAATTGACCAAGGTGACAAGGTTGTAAGAGAGCTCAAAACCACATGGCTATAAAGCAAACTCTATACTAACACAGCCATGCCTCTTATTCTCTATTCATCTTCATTTAACGTCTGTTTTCGATGCTGGCATGGGTTGGACAGTTTGAGAGGAGCTGGTAAGTTCAGGAGCTGCACCAGATTACATTGTCTATTTTGGTATAGTTTCTACAGGTGGATGCCAACCATTTTACAGAGTGTACTGGGTGCTTTTTACATGGCACCAGCAATGACCGGGTCACCAAGTACCTTGCAAAATAAAAAAAAACCCTCAATTGGGGGATCGGGTGGAGAAAGAATTGTGTTTAATCTATTTCATATTTCTAAATGAACACAATTATTCTTTAGCTTAATGTCCCTGACACAGTGAATCAATGGCATTCATTCTCACATTTAAGAAGATATCTTTTTTAAATATGTAAAAAGTAACATTATAATTAATATTAAGATTTTGTCTTACAGTAAGGTTGGTATGAAACTAAGCTGCAAATAGGAATGAGGGAGCCTTGATATGCTTGCTCAATAGAAACAGCAGCCAAATCTTACTCAAATCACACACTGCATTCTTAAAGGCAGTACATAGGACAATATAGTCACAGATATGCAAAAATAAGACAGGATGGTCATCAATAGAAAACTTTTGATCAAAAGTCTTTTTGATTTGGGTTAAACAACAACAACAACAACAACAATAGAAACAACCACCACACATAAAAATATAAGAAACTGCACCATTAAGGGCAGCTCTATGTAGTTTCTTGGTCTGCTAGAAACAGCAGCCAAATCTCCCCCTCCCCCCACCCCGAGTCAACTCTGCTATCTTTAATAATTACATAATGGATAATGTAAATGGCAGCAGCAGCAGGGTGAGAAGACATGATGGTCATGGTTGGATGTCAGATAAACCGAAAGTTCTCTTTTCATACTGGTGTGTTAAGTGTAAACTTTATGTTAACCCTTTAACATTTAAACTGGCCAGATCCAGCCTCTCACACCTGCCCTACAATGTCATTTTTAAAATAATCAATCATGTCATGAAAATCTATGAGATAATGCTTGATAAATTCAAAACAATTATGAATAAATAAGCATTACATTTGTCAGAGTAATCAAAATTCTAAAACACTAAAGAACTGATTTAGTCATTTTTTTTTTAATTGTTGTATGCATCTGTGGTATTCTTTATAGATTTTTTATTATATCTATATGTTTTTTTCATTTTATATAATTTATACTTTCATTAATTGTTATAAAATCTATTGACAGGAAAATACATCATAATGGATGTTATAAAAAGGTTTCTGGGACTCCAACACAAAAATGATGGACAAGTGATATTTTCAAATTCACCAGATTCAAACAATGATGATAAAGTGTCAGAGAAGAACATTCTAGAATTTACACCCATTCCTTCATTCCTCACCGAAAAATATCCTTGGTTAGAAAACGCATTTCGGGTTCGGGAAGGCGACTGCGCTTCCTGCAAATATATAGGCAGTACAGTTAGCTATGGTATTAGCTTATTTTTGCTGACCCAGCTGGGAAATCCACCTAAAGAAATGGTTGGTAAAAGACTACCATTCTTGGGAATGCTTTTACCTTTGAGCTTCAGTAAGTATGCATATTAACATTGCCGTCATCATCATTTTAGCTTCCACTTTTCCATGCTTGCATGAGTTGAACGGAATTCATTGATTTTAATTCCACTCTGAAACCATTTCTGTCAACTAATTTAACTCACCAGGTATTAGTTGACTTGTAACTGTAGGATAGAATGCCAGCTGATACTGCACATGCAGTGATGCTGAAGTAGAAGACCTCAATATAGTTGCTCAGCTTGCTAAAAATAGCAGCCAAATTTCCCTCAAATCATGTGCTATTATCTTATAAAAAAAAAGTTATATTATGCGGCCTGGGTTCCCTACACATAAGATGATGATGGGTAGATCATGACTAGAATGACTTTGATTATAAGTTTACTTGATCAGAGTTGACCTGAGAATATATAACAACAATTGATATTTTCAAGCTAATGAAGAAGTCTCTATGTGGTTGTTCAACTTACTAGAAATAGCTGCCAAATCTTCCTCACACCCCACTGTCTTACAAAAGGATATAGGTGATGTGGTTCTGGGTTCCCTGTACATAGGGAAAAGGCAGAATGGTCATGGTTGGAATGCTTTAGATCATATATCTGCTCTTCTTTCCTCCATCAAGACTTGACCTGGAGCTAAACAATACCAACTGGTACTTTTTAGCCAATGAAGCAACCTACTAGAAATTGCTACAAAGTCTCCCTCATGACACAACAGACCATCTTATTATTTTATAATAATTAAGCAAAATATAAAAAAAGAACTAAAATAAACAAGTGGCTGTATGGTAAGAAGTTTGCTTCCCAACCACATGGTCCTGGGTTCAGTCCCACTGTGTGGTACCTTGTGTGAATGTCTTCTACTATAGCTCCAAGCTGACCAGAACCTTGTGAGTGGATTTGTTAGATGGAAACTGAAAGAAGCCCATCATATATATATATGTGTATATGTCTTTGTGTTTGTGTTTGTCCCCTACTACAGCTTGACAACTGGTGTTGGTGTGTTTACGTCCCTGTAACTAAGCAGTTTGGCAAAAGAGACTGATAGCATAAGTACCAGGCTTAAAGAAAAAAAAATAAGTACTGGGGTCATTCAACTAAAATTCAAGGTAGTGCTCCAGCATGACCTCGGTCTAATCACTGAAACAAGTAAAAGATAAAAGATTTAAAAATAAAATAAAGAGAAATACAAAAAATACCACAGTTATAGATATTCAAAAAGTCAGAGTGATGATCATGGCTAGACTCAATTTGGTGTTTGACCTGAGGCTAAACAACATCAGTTGGTATTTACTTTATCCACCCTGGAGAGACGAAAGACAAATTTGGGCCCAGGACTTACTTTCTGCTATCTTTCAGTGGTTGATAAAATAAGTTGTAGTCAAGTACTGGGGCCCAGAATAATCAACTTGACATCTATGAATATAAACTAACTTATTAATTACAAAAGTTCAAATATGCTTGAGGTGTATTTGAACCTGTAAGAAAGCCATTCACTGTATTTTGTGATGGAGAAAATTTCTCATTGTAAATACAAATAGGTGTAAATACACTGAGTCGGTTCACAGCACCCCCCCCCCCTGACTGATGGATACATGCATTTCGGAATGGTTATCTCCTTTTTTGCAGTGAATACTGAGAAGGGGGAGGTGCAGCAGGTTGACTTGGGGTAGATCTCACTCATTATATTCCATTATACACCGCTAATCGGTGAATCAACTATTTTAAAATACAGAATAGAAGCACTAAGCAGTGATTCGTATAAATATAAACTTGTTACCACTTCAAATATGCTTGAGATGTATTTGAACCTGTAAAAAAGCCATTCACTGTATTTTGGCATGGAAACAAAATTCTCGCTGTATACAAATAGGTGTAAACACACCAAGTCAGTTTGAAGCAGTCTCTAGCCAGACTGATGGGTTCAAATATGTCTCAAGAATATTTGAACTGATGCCTGTATGTACTCCCC
>JAOPUL010003389.1:4185150-4199383 GCA_027564515.1 Octopus rubescens | reverse complement strand
TGGTCGGCCCAAGGCTATAGTAGAAGACACTTGCCCAAGGTGCCACGCAGTGGGACTGAACCCGGAACCATGGGGTTATGGTTTAATAAATTAACTTACTGTAAACCATTCTGAGCTCTAGTTAATCTGACATCACTGCAATCTTTGCTCTTAGTTATGACATAGTCAAACAGGTGCTAGTTACCAGATCAGGGATGCTTCCAGCTATTATTATCTGCCTGCTGAAATATTGTGTTTGTATTCGTTAAACCAAATTGTTGACAAAAAGACATCACTTGCATTTTCTGTTCCATGTTTTCCTATTACTTTTGACCTCTCTGTATATTTGTTACCTATTCTGACATTAAGATTGCCCATCAAAATGATTTTGTCATGATATGGAATTTTACTGATAACTCTCTGCAATTTAGAGTAGAAAATGCTATGTTCTTGTTCAGGTGCTGATAAAGTAGGTGCATATGCACTGATAATGAACATAAGTGAGGAATTACCTATGGGTGTACAAAATGTCATGAGATGCTCAACAACAGCTTAATAATAATAATAATAATAATAATAATAATAATTTCTTTAATTCACCACAAAGGCAAAGGATTAGGGGGACAATACAACAACAGACATAACATGGGGATTTACATGGTAATTAATAATACAGAAAGAAAACAAACATCAGTTAAAGTGGAACCTCACCATCCAAGAGAAAGTGCCCTCTCCATTTCTTTTCTCCGACTCACAGGTCTATACTTAGAGTGGTGCCATCCACTCTTGCCATTTTAACAACTTTCACCCACCTTTCAATAAATTCACTCAAGAACAACACCTCCCTTTCTACCCTCACTTTCCTTTCCAAGTGAAACTTGAAAGAATTGATGAGGGCTCTACCAAAGAGAAATATCTCTGTCCTCATGCTTTCTCTATGATGTATCATCACATAAGGTAGAGGTTGTCGTGGATAGACATGTTTGGGATTGCGCATGTTTGCACTTCCCCAACCAGACTATTGACGGCATGCCTCAACCTTTTTGTTAGCAACTTGGGCAAAATCTCAAACTCTGTGTATAGAGGAGTCATGGGTCAAACATTCCCTAGCATGTCCCCATTGTCGGTGTCTTTCTCAGCAGTGTTACCACATCTGGCTAACAACACTAGGAATTCTCCCGTTCTGTTGCCAGTTACAATAGACATCTACCAAGTGGGCACCAAACTAATTTGGCATGTACTCATAGAATTCATAGAGCAGACCAGCCAAACCGGTCAACTTGTGATTTGTGCAATTGGTCATTGCCTCCTGTATTTCAACGCCATTTTGGGGCTTTTACAGAACCTTGTATCCACAGCAGGCTGTCCAGGTACAAACTAAAGTCCGCTACCGCCATCAACACATTGATGCAAACAGCTATACAAAGTGCTGTTGGAAAGCTTCACACATTTGTTCAGAACCAAGTAGCATGCGATCTGTCAAAGACCTGACTGTGGTAGTTTTGCCATGTCGAATCTCCATGTTTGAGCCTATTGGACAGCTTGAGCCCATGGGCCTTACTTCTCTGGTAATGCAGTCTTAGTGCTTCACCATGATGAAATGGTCAAGGCCAGTCTTGCCACTAGCACATCGGTTGTGATGCCTTAACTAATCACCTCTTCTAGTTTTCTAATTAGTTCTCCTCTCTTTGCTTAACACTAATGATTCTACTCCAATCATCCGCTTCAATCCACAACTGGTTGTTGATGATTGCCAATGTCAACTGCTACTTAACTAGTTCACTAATCCGGTCCCTGTAGTCTTTCCATACTGATAAGAATGCGTTCAACTTTCAATAACCGGATCCTATCTAAATCAACTGTGCAGATCATAAATTTGTGGTGTGTAGCCGACCAATTTGAATTGCAGACAACATACGTTATTCCTATCCACTGACTTAACAAATACTCTATCTAGATACGATCTGGATGACCCGTTTTCTCTGCTCCATGTCCACACTGGCGCATCAGGGAATTCTAGTCGGTACCTGTCAGACAGCTGGAAGTTTCCAAGGCCTTTACACTCTCTTCTGCTATGTACAAGCTCCACACAGGCCTTCCATGTCTAACATACTATTCCACCCCACCCCCTCCACACAAACACACTTGCACTACAATGAAAGATGATCCCAGGAATGTTTCTAGACGCCTGAGGAAAACTTGCTTTCTAGCCCCGGTCAGGCATAAATGGCCACCAGTAATAAATGTGCCCCCTTCGCTGTCATTCATTCCCACGACCACAACCTTACCATCCAGGTTCAAGAAGATTGCCCGTACTAATCTAAGGATCTTCGGAATAGCACTGCTGCACCACCGCTGGCTCCCAACAGACCACAAGATGAGAATATTTCATAGTCTTCGCAAATGGCTGCTAAAGCATGCTTTCTGGAAATTCTGGTCTCATTAATGGTGGCCACATCTAAATCAAATGACCTGAGATCATTGAGCAAGTGACCTTGCTTCCAAGCTGACCCCAGGCCACACACATTCACACACTCCACTTTCAGTGCAGGCATGTCAGTCGGAGAAAGAAAACAGGAGAGATCACTGACCTTGATTTTCGAGAAGTCCAGGTATTCCGGACCTCTCTTCAGGTGAATGTTTTTTCAACGACCTTTCTAATAGTCTTTTAGTAAGAGTTTTTATGTTGTTGTTGGTTTGCAGAGCAGGAAGTTTGGGAAGAGTTTACTTTTCAATGGGAGCAGTAGGAAAACTTTTCCACTGCCAAGGTTTTGGTGTATGGATCTTGACCAGCTCATGGGTTTGTGGAGTTGTCAACAGGGGTGGTGCTGGTTTCTTTAATTGAAGCCTTTTGATGGCTTGTACTTCCGCAGGTGTAAAACACTTGGTCTTTCTGCCCTCAACTACAACTCTTATGGGCGCCACGCCTTACATGTAAATTATGTCAGGGATCATATGGAAGTTTTCTGCAGTCACCAGCATTTCCACTTCTACCTGAACCACCTATCAATTTTCTTTTGGGTTAGATTTCAAAGTTAAAATCTCACCATACTCATCCAGTATCCTCCTGAAATACTGGATGTTAAGCTCTGGAAGAACATTCGAAAAAGTAACCTTATTCACTCATCTCCCCAGAAAAGATGGGATGAAAATATGTTCATCTGAAGAGTAAGGGCGCAATACCATCTTTTTTGCTGCCTCTTCGCTATGGCATATAGCTATGAGATCCAACATTTCTTGCTATCCTGATGCACCAAACCTAACCCCAGACATCTTTCAGGCACTTTTCTACATGTGCTGGAGTCAAAGTTTCGATCTGTTTGGTCTTATTGAGACAATAGTCACAGTTCTTTTTGTGATCTGATTTTTGTCATTTAGTGGTAAAACAAGATCAGGTTTTACCAGGCATTTTCGGAAATCTTTATCAAAATCAGTCAAAGGAATGCTCCACCCACCTCTGTTCAGTAATTTTGGCGAAAGATATGTTGTTGTTGTTGATGGTGGAGGACATGATTTCATTTTCTTTGTTAAAGATTTTCTCCTGAAATGTGTTGTTATTGATGTTGCTGCCGCGGTCATTGACTTTCACACTTTTCCAGTCGGTTCCACTTCAAACTGGTTGTTACTGCATTTGTAGATAGAATTGGTTTTCAAAACTTCTTTGTTGTAATATTCTGCCTGCCAAGCCGATGGCCATAAATAGAAAAAAAAACAAAAAACAAAATCATAATCTTGTCTTTATTGGCCACAAGGGCCGAACACAAAACAAAAAGAGACAAGTGAGGCTTAGCACAAAAATTCATGAATAAAAAAAAAACAGTTAACAACAAAAATTCAACAATAAAATACCTCAAAAGGAAGGGGGGGGTCCATCCAGGGACAACTAAGGAATCCCACACATCCTGGTTACCTGGACCGTCAGGGGCACCTTAGCAGCTGCCTCTCTCCTTCTCAACCTTTCCGGCTTACAAGCATATGTTCAGAGTAGGTCCATCCTTGCCACATTCAACAAAAATACTAGGGTGCAGAACTTCTTCCATCTCCACTCTCACTTTCCTTTTCAAATAGAATTTGAAATAATCAATGAGGGTTTGGCTGAAGACGAATGTATTTGTTTTCAGTCTTTTCAATTTCATTGCCACCACACTGCCTCCTTTGCCATTGCCACCAGACAAGACAAAAGGTACCTTTCCCTTTCCAGTCAAAAGAAAGCGATCTTCATGATGGACTTGGCTGATAACTGGATCCGTCCTACATGCATCAACAGCTGTTCGACAAAGTTCCACAAGTCAGCAATACCTGGACACTGGACAAGTGCATGCAGAGCGGTTTTGTTTTCCCCTGCGCATATCTCGGACAGGTCCATTTGACAGCACTTGTGTGTCTGTAGAGCTTCCCGGTAGCACTAATCCTCTATAGAACTCCAATGTGGAACTTCCACCAAATGCACAGCCCAACTGGCAGAGAGCTGTGTGTGTTTGCTGACACCCCAGGACTGTAGCTCCTTTAATGAGACGAACTGTAGAAAATCCTGTCTGACAAATGGCGACCACGCCTTCTCACTGTTAAGGAAATGCTAGAGATGTCACAACCTCAGCACATCATTAGCCACAGCATGCCCAGTCCTCCACTTAGCAGCTGTTGACAATTGGAACACATCCTTTCCACAGAAAACGGAAGAGCAAGAGATGATGATCAGACATCCCTGACTGAAAGACACTCGTCTCTGTACAGTTCAGCAAAGTACTGCTTGGACTCAGATAGCATGTGCCTTCATGTTTGGCATTGAGGAATTGATCAAGAGCCAGTCTCGCCGCCATCATGTCAGTTGCTATGCCACTTTTAGCTTCCTAACTAGGTCTCCCTTTATCCTAGATTCCTCTAACATTATTTCTTAACTAAACTCTACCGCCTCTATTCTAATAACCCTTTTCAGAGCTATCCACCACCGGTTGTTGATGATTGCACTCCAACAACTTTCAATGGATTAACCCAGTCCCTGAACACTTGGAGACACATTCAGCTTCCAGTATCCGGGGCCTAGCCTATGAATCCTATGTCAACTGTACTGATCACAAATTTGTGTATAACCAACGACTTTGAATTGTGGACAAATTATGCTACTTCTATCTGCAGGCATAAAAAATATTCTAGATACGATCAGGAAGACCCAATACTGTTTGCCCATATCCAAATTGGCACATTCAGGAAATCAAGGTGATATCCATCAGCCAATTGGAAACAACTGAACAGGTTTGTGAGGCTTTTACACCCCACTCTTGTATCAACTAGCCCACCCTATCCAAGTATGCATCTAATCACCCATTAGAACTAAAGAGCAAGATGTCCCAAGGAAAACCCCCAAACATTTGAAGAAATCTGACTACCCCACCCTAGTTGGGGTGTACACTGTGACTAGTCTAAAAGCACCTTCGTTATTTGAACAGTGTTGGTGTCAAAGATCACATCCTCTCTCTGTCCTTCCTTCGTACTATGAGGGCCATCAATTCTTTGTTGGCCCTCCTCACTAACATGATGAAGTTTTGTGTTTGTGTGGTTGGTTGTTGCAGTTGTGATAGCGGTAGAGGTGTTGACGATTGTTGTGCCTGATGGGTTGGTCATGCTGTATGTTAGTGTGGGGCATGATGTTTTATTTTCTTTTTGGGCTCCACTTCATTTTCACTGCACAATGCAGAGGAATTTGTGTCTGTGGAATCAGGGTGCAAGTCTATGTACGTATTTGAGTTTGGAGACAGAGAGCCCCTGGGTGTTGATCTTCCAGCATTTGCTGTTCCTGTTGTTGCTGGTTTGGTTGTTGAGGCTTTTGGAGACCTGGTGTTAGAAAGAGAGTTCCATGGTTCCCTGTCTCCCCACACTGGTGGCACCATGGCTTTCTACCCTCAACTGTAACATGTAGCTCTTCCCTCCTGGAAGGTGAATGAGGTCTGGGATCTTATGGATCATGTCTGATTAAATGTACAGTAGCACCTCCACACTTGTCCCAGACCAATTTTCACGACGGCTCCACTTCACCTCCAGGCTATTACTCCCTTCAAAAACTATACATGCTAAAATCCACCATAAATTTACCTCTGGTGGAATTCCTGTGATCTTCTGCACCGTCCTCCTTCTTAAATTACAATGGGTGGAGCACATTTTTCGCTCAGACAGCAAACCAGTGTTTGGCAGCCAGAACTTCAGACTTGAAGAGCACTGAAATGCCTGCAAACTGTGTTGCTCTTGACACATGCTGAATGTTGGGCATTATTTCTTTTAGTGCACCTACCACGTCTGACCAGCCACTTTCTGGTTATAGAAACTGATTTATAAATAACTGTTTCTGCTAACACCTTGGGAGGGGGAGGGAAATGTCTGCCCGCGATTTTTCTAGCGTTATAAGCTTGGCTGCTTAGGCCAGACATATGTCCATCCTAAATAGCTGTACCTTTCACAGTATTGCTGCAAATGTATGCATGGCTGTGTGACAAGAAGCTTGCTTCCCAACCCCATGGATCCGGGTTCAGTCCCACTGTGTGGCACCTTGGGCAAGTGTCTTCTACTATAGCCTAGAGTGGATTTGGTACATGGAAACTGAAAGAAGCCCGTTGTATATATATATATGTGTGTATGTATGTGCAGGTGATACACTCTCTGGAGTGGTTGGCGTTAGGAAGGGCATCCAGCTGTAGAAACCAAGCCAAAAATAGACTGGAGTCTGGTGCAGCTCCCCAGTCAAACCCATGCCAGCATGGAAAAACAGACGTTAACTGATGATGATTCAGAATGAAAATATTGTTGCTGTTTAAGTTGTCGAGGCTACTGTTGTACAATGGGGACAATGATGATTTTGATTTTGCCTGGGGAAAAATGGGAGTTTCCCAAAAGCATTTGTAGCCCCTAGATATTCTAACATTGGTTGTCATCAAGAGTACTGTACTTCCAAGATATTTAAATGACCAGAACCCATTTGAGTGGCTTATTGTCAATCATCACATTTGAATCATGAGTATGTTCTATCTCACACCAATTTTCACAATAGATCCGCTTCACCTCCAGGAGGTTGTTACCCCCTTCTAAGATGATGGATGGAGAACATTTTTTGCTCTGACAGGAACCACGGAGTGTTTGACGGCCAGAGCTTCACTCTTGAAGAAGAGCATTAAAATGCCAACAAATTGATTGGATCTCGAGATAAGTTCGGCATTAATTTTTTTTTTCAAGAGATCCTTCCATGTATGACTCACTAGCTGACTTCAGCCATTTTGTCATCATCATCCTTTAACGTCTGTTTTCCATGCTGGCATGGGTTTAGACAGTTTGACCAGAGCTGGCAAGCTGAAGGGCCGCACCAGGTTCCAGTCTGATTGCAGCTGGATGCTCTTCCTAACACCAACCATTTCACTTTAATGTGCCACTGGCACAGGACTCTCAGCGCGAGTACATTTTATGTGGCACAGGACTCACGGCATGTGCTTTTTACATGGTACTGTCACGGGTGCATTTTATGTGGCACAGGCATGTTTATGGAAAAACATATTAGATTGGTTGTTTCTACCAAGGACAGACTCAAAGTATTGGAGAACATTCCTAGTTGGAATTAAATTTTCCCATGCTGTGTTGTTGTTGTTGGTGCTGCTGCTGTTATAGTTGTAATGTGGTCCACTGGACTTAGTGTAGTGTTCACCTCCCTTCCATTTGCATGTTGAAGGTGAAGGACTGATGTGTATTGCAACTTTCTATCAGACTTACCTCTGACTTCCTACCCCAGGGTGGGCAACACCATGTTTGTTTTTAAAGTCATTTTTTCCTGAAACAAAATAAAAATTTTGTTTTCAAATTTGAGCCCCCAAAAGGGACACAAACAAACCAACTAGATCTATGTACTGCTGGTGGCTTCAACAAGCGTTTTTTTAATAGAATTAAACAACTTTTGGAGACACAAATAAACAGATCAACTTATGAGTGATAAGTAGTGTCCAGCCAGTACAAATAATAATAATAATCATTTAGCATTTATTTTCCATGCTGGCATGGATGGGTTAGGCAATTTGAGTGGAGATTAGCAAGCCGGGGGAGCTGCACCAGATTCCAGTCCATTTGGGTTTGATTTCTACAGCTAGAATCCTTAACACACCAACCACTCTAGAGTGTGTACCAGGTTCCTTTAACGTGTCACCGGCACGGGTGTTTTTAACGTGTCACCAGCATAATAATATAAATCAAAGCAATTCCAAATTAAGTTGGTTTTTTTTAGTTTTATTCCTTTATTTTTTGCCTTTCCTTTTCCTCTTTTTTTCAATTCTTCCAGCATCTTGTTTGCTTAATTTGACAATATGAAACTTCTTTGCTTCATTTGAAATGGCCACAGACGATACTTCATTTTCAATGTTGGTCTTGATCTCTTTTTCCAGAAACTGGAATAGAAATTATTGTTTAATGGATAGTTCTTGACATTTTTTTTCATCCTTAACCCTTTAGCATGATAAACTGGTCAGATCCAACCTCTCATACCTATCATACAATGTTATTCTAAAACCAAACAATCACATCATTGAAATGTTGAAGATACAAGATAATGCATGATTAATTCCAAAACAATATGAATAAATAGCATTACATTTGACAGAATAATCTGAATGCTAAAGGGTTAAATTATATATCTATCTATCTATCTATATATATATATATATATATAAGGTAAGGTAATTTTAGAGGGATAATCCTGGTGGTTATCATGTTATCTCTTTATTTGATTTCTGATGTTCTTATGTGGTACCCAAGCTAACGATATAATATAATGTCAGTCTCTGGTAGCTTTACACACTGGGTAAGTCCGAGTATCTTGTTCAGAACTGCATCTTCTCCATAGAGTGAGTAAGTGTAATAGTATTATAATAATAATAATAATGAGGAGAATGGAGATTTATCACAATTTTATCTTACAGTTAATGACTGAAATAAAATTGATGTGATAAACCTCCATTCTCCTCATTATTATTATTATACTAGTACTTACTACACTATATATTTTTTCACACACACACGATTTTTCTTCTACAACAAATCCTCTTTTGACTGCAATACACACAAAACTTTATTCACTAAAATAAATTTTCTCATACGCAAAACTCAGAAAAAACATGTGATCCTATTTTTAGCCCTTTTTACTTGTTATGTCACACTTACCTTGGGAATATATACATCAGTATATCTTCAATAATAATATTATAAAAAAAAAACCTTGGTTAAATGAAAACATTTTTGTATCATAATATATATAAAACGTTATATAGCGTTCATTTTCCATGCTGGCATGCGAACGGTCCTTCATGTGTCCTGGCGCAACCATGTGAGAAACAAAGATTCTAAGAAGAGCCGAGTCAGAGAAACTACATAGGATGGTCGTAGAGTGCCGATGCGCCTGGCTGGCCATGTTCTGCGACTGCCCGACGAACGACACTCAAAAACAGCGATGAGCTGGACCCCACTTGGCAGTAAACGGAGGCGGAGTTGCCCCAAAACCACCTGGCGAATAATGTTCCAAAAAGACCTGTTGACAGTCAGTGTCACCTGGCATAGACGAGAGAGTAAACTGCTGCTGATCGTGAACGTTGTAGAGTTCTTACTGCTCGATGGGCCGAACAGCGCGGAAGAATCTGAGACCGAGAGATATTCAAATACACAGAATAACACTATTTACCCCTTATGTTAAAAAATAAAACTTGTTTTATTTAAACATAAAATATATAACACATTTTCAATCTTCAGTATTTTTCCTATATATATACACACATACACTGCTTCCCAACCACATGGTTTGGGGTTCAGTCTCTCTGCGTGGCAAGTTGAGCAAGTGCCATCTACTATAACCTTGGACCGACCAAAGCCTTAGAGTGGATTTGGTAGACAGAAACTGAAAGAAGCCTGTCATATCATCATCATCTTTTAACATCCGATTTCCATGCCAGATATATATGTATATATCTATATATCTGTGTATGTTTGTCCCTCACCACATCGCTTCACAACTGGTGCTGGTGTGTTTATGTCCCCATAACTTAGCAGTTCAAAAGAGACTGATAGAATAAGTACCAGGCTTAACAGAAAAATAAGTACAGGGGTCAATACATTTGACTAAAAATTCAAGGTGGTGCCCCAGCATGGTCAGGCTAATGATAAACAATTAAAAGATTTTATATATATATATATATATATATATACACACACACACGCACGAGTAAGCACATGAATGCAAAACAAGGTGGAGAAAATAGTTTTACTTTTTTTTGGTGCAGCCTCCTAGGTTTTGGATCTGGCCCGGATACCAAAAAGGTGGAGAACCCCTACTCTAAATCATTTATGTATACATTAGAACCTAAATTACTACTACCTTTATTATTTTCAACATTAACTATATTATTATTATTATTAATTGTATTAACATTCTGCAAATATAAACTGGTTCAGGACAATTAACTTAAGAGTTTATTTCACAATCAACTCTATCAGTACTACTAATTAATGTGTACTAATTTTGAGTTAAGATACTCCCTAATTTTACTTTTGTTATATTCATCATCATTTAACATGTTTTCCATGCTGGCATGGGATACACGGTTTGACTGGATACTGGTAAGCCAGACTCCAGTCCGTTTTGGCTTGGTTTCTACAGATGGATGCTCTTCCTAACATCAACCACTCAAGAGAGTGTACCTATATATCATCATTTAGCGTCCGTTTTCCATGCTGGCATGGGTTAGACAGTTTGACTGGAGAATGGCAAACCAGAGAGCTGCACCAGACTCCAGTCCGTTTTGGCTTGGATGCCATTCCTAACATCAACCACTCCAGAGAGTGTACCCGGTGCCTTTAATGTGTCACTGGCACGGGTGTTTTTAACGTGTCCTCAACAGTCATGGCAACAGGAAGGGCATCTAGCCCAAACTTTCTACTAACTTTTTACATGGCCCCAGTATTTTTGCTGCTCTCTGCCAATACATTTGATTTGATTTAATTTGATTTAGCTGAAAAAAAAAAAAAAAAATCTGCATCCACAAATTCCTCAAAGCATGGGAAAGTGGACGTTGAAACAATAATAATAATCCTTTCTATACTAGGCACGAAGGCCTGAAATTTTGGGGGATGGGAGTAGTCGATGTTGTCGACCCAAGTTCGTAACTGGTACTCACTTTATTGATCCCGGAAGGGTGAAAGGCAAGGTTGACCCCGGCGGAATTTGAACTCAGAACGCAGAGACGGATTAAATGCCGCTAAGCATTTTTCCGGTGTGCTAACGACTCTACCAAATCGCCGCCTTTCAGTCGTGTTAGATATTGACACAGTCATAAGTGAACTTGAGCAAGAAGAAACCTACAAACATGTAGGAATAAATGAAGGCTCTGGTATTCAGCATGCAAGCATGAAAGAGAAGATCACGAAGGAATGTTATAGGAGAGTTGGAGCAGTCTTGGAATCTGAGCTAAATGCACGTAACGAGGTGTTAGCTATAAATTCCTTAGCAGTTCCAGTTGTTACTTATAGTTACAATGTGTTGAACTGGAATATGAGTAAAGTAAAGAAAATTAATAGGAAAATACGAAAGCTGCTGAGTTTGACATAGATCGTCTTTACCTCCCCAGATCCCAAGGACGTCGAGGTTTGATCTAATTTGAACTATCTTACAAAACTACCACAATTGGACTGGCCAAATATCTTGAAACTACGAATGACTAGCTGCTAAAGCTCGCTGAAAATCACGAGAGTCGGAAGAAGCTTCATTCCATCATAAAGGAAAGCAAAAAAAAATTGATATTGATCTCATGCAGGATACCCAGGCCGAACAACCTGGGGGAAGTGCAGCAACTTTTGTTGCAAAAGAGCTTAAATTAATGGCAAAGAAAAAAGTGTACGAGCAATTAGCTGATAGGTAGGAGAAGAAACCTCTGCACGACAAATATTTGGCCCGTAGCAAACAAGCTGATGTTGATCAGAAGTACACCCATCAGTGGCTACGGAGCTCAGGGCTAAAGACAGAGAGCGAAGGTTTCATCCTAGCTGCTCGAGATCAAAGCTTATTATCCTGGAACTACTAAGCTAATCTGATGAAAAATGGAGCGATCCAAAATGCCAATTCTGCAAAGACATGATTGAAACAGTGGACCACCTAATCACCAGAGGAGTATAAATCAAGACATGACAGAGTTGGCCAATATCTACACTGGCTAATATGTCAGCAACATAAAATCCAAACTGCCGAGAAGTGGTATAATCACCACCCTGAGGATGTAAATATGGTAGAAAATTTAATGATTCTGTGGAACTTTCCACTACATGCAGACCGAATCAAAGCCAATAAACCGGATATTTTTGTGAAAGGCCAAAACAATAAAGTTTGTTTATTTATCGACATGAGCATTCCCTGTGATCATAATATCTCGGCAAAAGAATTTGATAATCTCAGAAAATATAAAAGCTTGCTCATTGAAATTGAGAAAATGTGGCATTTCAAGGCGGTTACAACACCGGTGATCGTAGGAGCACTAGAAATGATCAAGAAAGGAACTGAGAATTATTTGAGAATGATCCCTGGCTTACCATCACTGCAAGTGCAAAATATTGTCTTAACTGGTACGTTACACGTATTGAGAAGAGCATTGTCGATGTGAGAACTATTACTACCCATGTATTTTAATTTATTTTATTTTTCGCCATTTTGTTTTCTAAGGATAACTTCATTTTTACTCTAAAAAGAAACAAATCAGTGTGTTTAATTTAATGGCCTACCAATGTATACAGTGAGTTTTTTTTACCTTAGGAGTCGGGAAGACACTCGGCAAGAAATGGAAACATAATTGAAAGAAGAAAAACTTATAAACATAATATGAATAATCCTTTCTACTATAGGCACACGGCCTGACATTTTGTGGAAGGCGGCTACTCGATTGCTTGACTGAATTTCAGCTTCGGTACCACAAGACCACAATGTTTAGGAAAATTGCTGTCGAATTAATCAATCAAAGTACCTAAAATGGTATTTATTTTATCAAGGCAGGCAATTTAAATGAGTAAATGGCCTAGCTAAAATTTAAATACGAGACGTAAATATATGATACTAAATATACACTGCATTTGTGGTGGTAATCGACCGATTTTGTCATTCACCTGCCTCGAATACTATGTATACCCTAGAGTAGTTTGTTGCCTTATTGATATAAATTCCAGGTTTCCTATATGATTCGTCCATTACAGTAATCCGAGGCACCAAGAGAGAGCCCCCTGTTATCCAATAACCTATACATTGAATGACTTTAAGACTGGTGAATACCACTACACTATTTTACTTTTTAAGAGATAAAATAAACAACCACTACTATCACAACGAACAACAACAATACCTATGAATTGTTTTTAATGATACCCCTTAACATATGAGATTAAGATTTGGTTATAGGATACTATCTTTTCTCATAAGGTTGTTTCATTTTCCACTTTTAGGTGTTCCCGGTATTTGGAATACAGCAGAAGGAATTCCAGATATTTCTACCCTTCCAGAACATGTTCCAGATGGTTCTAACGTACAATCAGGTGTTCGAGATACTCACTCTCCATCAAGAGAGCTAATCGATCCTACAAGTAGGTTTTTGTTTTTCTTTGTCTTAATATGATGAGAAAGAAAAGGCCTAACAAATATGATACTAGCTATAGGCCTTACTGAGAAAAGAATGAGTCATAACGTTTCGGACGTCAGTTCTTCAGCAGAGGAAAGAGAAACGCATAGGGGGAATAAGAAGGAGGAACAGTTAGAAAGAGAGAGAGAGGGAGAGAGAGAGAGAAAAACAGAAGGAAACAGAGAGCGAGAAGGAAACGAACGAGGGGTTAGCAACCACGTGGGAATGTGATTCAATGGAGAGAGTAAGGAAGGGAAGTGGGTGGGTGTGTGATTGAAAGTATAGGAGTGTATCCGTGTCTGGAGGGTGACTCATGGGGGAGTAATGTGGGGGGATTATTAGGATATGTATAGGTGTGCAGAAGTGTGCCAGTGCGGAGGTATACTGCTGCGGATTAGTAGGGTGCGTGGTGCTGGTGTGTAATCATTAAGTAATTGTGAGGGAAACGTGGATGTACACACACACACACACACACACACACACACACACACACACACACACACACAAACACAAACACACACACACACACACACACACACACACACACATACATACATACATACACACATACACATACATACATACAT
>JAOPUL010003389.1:4139926-4151477 GCA_027564515.1 Octopus rubescens | reverse complement strand
ACTGCGTGGCACCTTGGGCAAGTGTCTTCTACTATAGCCTCGGGCCGACCAAAGCCTTGTGAGTGGATTTGGTAGGTGGAAACTGAACAGAAGCCCATCATATATATATATCTTCGTGCGAGTGACACGTTAAAACACTCATGCTGGTGACACGTTAAAACACTTGTGCCGGTGACACGCTAAAGGCACCTAGTACACCCTCTGGAGTGGTTGGTGTTAGGAAGAGCATCCAGCCATGGAAACGAAACTAAAAACAGACTGGAGTCTGGTGCAGCTCTCCGGCCTGTCAGTCTCCAGTCAAACCGTCTAACCCATGCCAGCATGGAAAACAGACATTAAATGATGTTGATGATGATGATGATGATGTAATGCTGGGTCAATTTTATCTAGCATAGAACTGAATGCTACAGTAGAATATGTTAAGCATTAGTATAAACAACCACAACTGAACAGAAATGGGAAAGGAGAAAGTAAATGAGGCAAAGTGAGAGAAAGAGACCCAGATAATTAATATATTCTTCTTAACTTTCTAAACAAACAGGATGAAAACTATTGAAATTCAAGGTTGGGTTTCACTGGCAAGACAATACAAACAATATAGACTGCACTGCAATGGTGTCTTATATGAGTGCTGTGTTAACACGTCAGTAAGATTTGAGAGATAAGTCTGCCTCTGTTGAATGAAAAAGTCTAGTAGGTTTTAAAATATATTGATGGTTAGGATGATAAACAAAATGTGTGTGTGTGTGTGTTTGATATTGAAGAGGAGGATGATGAAGAGGATTACAATCTATTATATATATTATAAAAAAGTGATTTTTTAAAATTTTTATTATTGACATGCCTTGTTACTTCTCCTCCTCCTCGTATTCAGGGCTGGGTTAGTAGGGTTAGTGAAGAGGGCAATTGCCCTGGGCCACCCTCGATATCGGTGGCACCCTGCTACGAAGGGTATGGATCACTCAATACAGGGAGGGCACACCTCCCAGTAATCTTGCATGAAGAGGCTCTCTTTCAATATACAAACATATTTTGATGTCTTAAAAAATGTAATGGATTCTCTTTTATGATAAATAACCATAGATTTATCCACATTAGTGACACCAATAATTTTCCAGGATTTTCTTTTGTATGGGTCAACCATAGTTTAAATCCAGTCCTGTTCCTATTACCCTTGTATTAGCAGAATAGTCCACTTTTATCTTTTCTTCCCCCGCCCCCTTTTTCTTGGGAGCAAAATAATTTTTCTTGTTCAACATAAAGCAGACATTTTTCAGTCATTGTACTGCGGCCCCTCTTGTGTGTCGCAATATTATGAGGTAAGTCAGGAAATGCCCATGATATTTGACAAAACTCGACTGTTTTTATTGCAAGGTATCAGTTCATGCGTTTTTCATTGCCACAAAGAGCAATGCTTGCACCCATTTATTTCAAAATGGTTTTAATAATTTAAAACTGGTTTCTTGAACAGTAAAACTGTAGAAAAAGATGGATACTTTGTCATAACATTTATAGCACCTCATTCAGTGGACTGTAGATTAAAAAGTGTTGAAGACTTATTGTAAAACCTAAGGGAAAATTTCCTTATCAAGCAAAAACATAGTTTTGAGTGAATTTCCTTGGCAGAAAACATTTCCGTAACATCTATATTTTCATAATTTCAGCTTTTTATTTTTGGCATGGAATAACTATTTCTTTATCGTAGTGGTACTCAACCATATTTTGGACCCTTTTGATTTCTATTTTACTCTACTGGACTCTCATACACATTTGATGTTTTTAAAAAATCCTTCTGTATTTTTATAATTAAATATTATTAGGAATTACTAAAAATAAAATTGTTAAAATATTTTATTTTATCAGTATAACCAATTTATTGCAGATAAATTTTAATAAAATCTTATACGCACCCTTGGCAAGGGTCATATGGACCGGACCCTGGTTGAGAACCACTAATTTATTGTAATCATAAAGAAGTAGTATACACTTATTTTTGACAGGTGTTTTATGTTCATATTTGTCTACCTGTTGACACTTTTTGCAAAGTTTATGATATGGATAACAATATTTGCTCATTTTTATCAATGTAAAGAAGTGCGTAAATCACTGCGTATGTGTGTTAAACATAGATGTGCACACAACACGCGCGCGCGCGCACACACACACACATACACACACACATGCCCAAATGTTTAAGTGTTTGTGATATGTCACATATTTTAATTTCCTAGATGGTGTTGGAACTAAACTGGAGTGTGTATATATATATTGAGTTAAAGGTAAAACCCAACTGTAATCTCGAAGGAAACACATGCACTAACACGAATAGTGGAGTTGAATAAAAATAGATGATAAAAATGGATGGTATTTGGTATTCTTCTCCATTACAAATGTTTCATTATCCAATAAAGTCAGTAAATGCATACAGATAGGTAAAGCAAGTCATATTAGACAAATCTTCAGACAGAGAAAAAGCTTCTATATATATATATATATATATATATACAAACAAAAATACAGATGGAGAAAATCACATCTTTAATTGTTGAATTCACCATACAATGCTGACGATTGTCTCTGATGTATCAACGTATCACTTTGAATTTAGTGAATTTTGTATTGCCTTGAAAACGTGTTAACATGTATATTCGGATATATTGATTTGAATTATATTTTCTGTATCTAAATATGTTGATACAACAGAAACGATCGCCGGCTTTGTATGGTGAATTCCGCGATTAAAGATGTGTTTTTCTCCATCCATATTGAATAATACTTTGAATTCTTGAAATTCTTCTAAATGATATTTGGATCTACTTGTCATATAATGTTTATTCTTCCTGCATTTATTGGTGTCTGATTGTTTGATACAGTTAACCAAATTCATTTAAAATTGAGTGCTTTATTGATATCTGCCTGGATTTTTTAATCCCCTTTTTTTCTTCATATATATATCATCATCATCATCATCATCCTTTAACGTCTGTTTTTCCACGCAGGCATGGGTTATATATATATATATATATATATATATGCATGCATGTGTATGTACATAGAATGCTGACTTTCTATTTTCTTTAAGCACCAACATTCATTTATGATTCTGCACCAGCATCTTCTATGTTTCTAAGACTAAGATTTTGGTCATCAAAATGATGTTTGCCAAAATGTCTTTAAGTATAAGTTTTAATCCCTGCTATGGACATTATAATCCTACTTTTTTTGTAGAAGAGGTGGAATTAATGAGAGGATAAAGTAGCGTTGTACTTTATCCTCTTGAAGTCTTGATTTGAAATACATATAGGTGTAGGTGTAGGCATGGTTGTATATTAAGAAGTTTGCTTCCCAACCAATGGATCTGGGTTCAACCTGTCTGTGTGGCACCTTAGGCAACTAAAGCCTTGAGTAGATGAGTGGATTTGGTAGAGGAAAACTGAAGAAGCTTGTTGTATATGTGTAAATATAAGTGTGTGGGTGTGTAACTATTTGTGTCTCCTTGTCTTGATATCATGTGATAGTTGTAAATGATTGTCACTGTCATACAAGCAGTGTCATTCATTTCCAATACTTTGCAAGAACATGTCTTGCCATGGGGAGGGTTTGTAACTGGAAAGGCATCCAGCTGTAGAAAATATGCCTCAATAAACTCCATCCAACCCATGCAGGCATGAAAAAGTGGATGTTAAAATGATGGCAGTGACAACGACAATAGTGGCAGTGGCGGTGGCGGTGACGACAACAACAATGACGCACTGCAGATGTTCATTTTATTTTGGGCACCTAAATTCTACGTTGCCTCAGTCCGTCTACTCAGCTGTCTCGGATAACTACCAAATTTTCTGTGAATATTTGCTGTGATAGACTGGTGTTCCCTCCAGGAAGAGATTTATCTCTAATCTACTTAATATTATTAAGCTGTGGCTGAATTAACACTAGTCATTGAGAGACAGCCTTATACTCTGAGAATGTATGCTTTTTGATGCCCAACTTTCCTGTTTCAGTATATTCACCTCCATCCATGACCTCCGCATTTAATTTATTACTGAATCAAAAAAATCTAACTGGATCACCTACTCTTAACAGTTACGGATTTAAAAATGAATTAAACTTGGTGTTATATCTCATATCAAAAGTCTAGAATAGCAACCACCTTCACCCTTCCAATACACACACACACACACACACACACACATGTACTGAGACATATGTTTCTGGTTTGCTTTAGATGACATAAATGTAACTCCAAAATATCCATTATCATGTATGTAATCTATAGCCGGTACTGGCCATATAACCAAGCATTTGCAACAGCTGTTCACTCTAATATTCCAAAAGATTTGTGTCCTGTCATTGGATATAAGGAATAATTCAAAAGTCCTTTTAGCATTTAAATGATATGAGTTTTTTGTTAATGTTTATTGCAACAACATCTTTTTAATTTTTAGTTCTCTCTGCTGATTTTTTGTGAATGCTTATTTATGTATTTTAGAAAACTGTCGTACTCAAAAGCTGAGAAAACATTCATTGTCCTCAGTTACTTTGACTGCGACATCCAGCTCTGTGCTGAACTGATCTGCAATGTCAGTTTTGACAGCACTGGCTGACTGCAGGCCAAACTGCCCATCAGATTCGGTAGCCTTGGTCTGTGATCTGTGGTGGACCTGGCTCTGCTGGCCTACCTCTCCTCTGTCTACTCCAGTGACATACTCCATGGGTTAGCTGAGATGGATGTTGATCAGTTACCCAAGCCAGCCCTTGCCGCTTGGACCGCTGATGGGTTAGCAGTCCCCCAGATTACGAATGTCCAACATAACTGGGATGACATCCTATGTAAGTTTACCCTCAAGCAGCTAGAGGCATCACTTGACCAACATCACCTCACCTGCCACCGTTCCTGCCAATAGTGTGCATGACTCAAGCTGTGCTCTCCTCATCTACTGGTACCCTTCACGGTCTCCATGTGTGCAAGCTGCACAAATGCTGCTGCGGAATGGTAGTGGATGAATTTAGCCTGCATCCTTTGTCCTGCAGCCTTAGCATGGATAGATTCCCACGACACGCTGCCCTGAATGTCAGAAGAGGCCTTGACATGGCTGGCTTCCTGTCCCAACTTGAGCCTGCAGGTTTTGATCGCGGGGACAGTAAGTGCCCCGATGGGATAACCCTCTTCCCATTCAAGGGAGGCAGATCCCTAATCTGGTGTTGCAGCTCATAACGCAGAGGAGAAGAAGGTTTACAAGTACAGGAGCTTGGTCGGCCACTATCAGTTCGTGCCGGTAGCCGTCGAGATGTCTGGTGTTCTTGGTCCTTATACCACTGACTTCCTTCGTGAAATAGGGATAACTGCGACCCCACTGGAGAAACGAGCCCCATGAGGTGGAGTGGCTACTGTAGTGAGTGTCACCGACCATTTCCCATGGCAACGCTACTGCAATCATTACCACGGGGCTTGGCTGAATACCCCCCTGACCCCTGTCCTTCGCTGCCTTGCCCCTCCTTTTTTTTCTCTACATTTCTTTTTATTTTCTTTCTTTTCCTTGTTTTTTTTTTCCTCTGTTCTATTGATTCCAAGGAATCAACTGTAATCATTATATTAATTTCTACCTGGATCTGTTATTCATTGAACAAATAAATATAATATTAATCCTGTTCTATTGTCAGAGGCATACCTAGTTCAACTTCTCACCAGGGTAGTTCAAACAGCTCGTAGTATAAACTGTCTTGAAATCCCTAAGCTGTGACTGTCAATGGGGTGGGATTGAGGTTGAAGGGATATGGGTGGTGAATGCAGACGGTGGGAGGAAGGGAAAGATACACAACAGGTACATTAAGAAACTCAATTAACCTTGATTGTTGATTGGTTTATATTAGTGCTAAAGAGACTTTGTTCAGATTAGTCATTAATTTTACAAGTGATATTATGCAATAAATCAATAGATTTTAATTACGACTTATTGAAACAAAAAAATAACCACTTTAACCCTTTAGCATTCGGATTATTCTGTCAAATATAATTAGCTTATTTATTTGCATTGTTTTGGAATTAATCAAGCATTATCTTGTAGCTTTGAGATTTCAATGATGTGATTGTTTCGTTTTAAGAATGACATTATAGGGTACGTGTGAGAGGCCAGATATGACCGGTTAAAGTGCACATTTGATGTACAGAGTCTTGAAATAAACCATTAGGTTATTATTTCTGATTATTCTGTCAAATGTAATTAGCTTATTTATTCATATTGTTTTGGAATTAATCAGGCATAAATCTTGTAGCTTTGAGATTTTGATGATGCAATTATTTTTAGAATAACATTGTAAGTAAACGTGAGAGGCCAGATCAAATTTAAAACAAGTAGAATATTTATGCCTGATATGACTGGTTTAAGTGCTAAAGGGTTAAAGTGCATATTAGCTGTAGAGAATCTTGAAATAAACCATAAGGTTATTAGTTTTGTATTAACCCTTCAACATTCAGATTATTATATCAAATAAAATGCTTATTTCTTCACATTGTTTTCAATTAATTATGCATTATTCTTGTAGCTTTGAGATTTCAATGATGTGTTTGCTTAGTTTTAGAAATATTTCAGCCATGCCTATATATATCTAAGACTACATTATAGTAGTAGACATTAGTTTTAGAATGACATTATAGGGTAGGTGTGAGAGCCCAGATCTGGCTGGTTTCCACATAAAATAGGTAGAGAGGCTGGATATGGCCAGTTTGAACATAAATCTGGTGGAATATTTGGGTTGAATATTGTTGGTTTAAATGCTAAAAGATTATCCGTTTAGCATTCAGATTACTCTGTCAAATGTAATGCTTATTTATTCACAGTTTTGAATTAATTATGCATTATCTTGTAGTTTTGCGATATCAATGATGTGAGTGTTTAGTTTTAGAATGACATTGCAGGCCAGATCTGGTCAGTTTGAACATAAAACAAGGTAGAATATTTGGACCAGATAGATACATGGTCAGTTTAAATACTAAAGGGTTAAATATACTGGAACAAATGCAGGAGGATGACCAAAAGAGCTACTGACCAAAAATATAAGCAGATTTTAGTTTCATTTGAAAAAGAGGAGAGAAGGTCTGAGTGAGAGAGAGAGAGAGAGAGAGAGAGAGAGAGAGAGAGAGAGAGAGAATCGTGATAGTTGTGAGAATTAATAAGTTTTGTTATTCTTAACCTTGATCTATCAGTGTTATGACTAAAAATATTCCAGCCATGCCTATATATATCTAAGACTACATCATCCAATGTGTCCCACTATTTTTTCTTTTCTCTTCTTTTTTTTTTTTAGATGGTAGCAAGTGATATTTTGTTTGAATTTCTGATATGAAGAATTACCATTATTAGACATTAATATATTCAGATTAGAGTCTTGATCTTAATTGTAATAATCACAATATTTCGGTTGTTGCATCCTCAGAACTTCTTCAGATAGCTTCCATATTCAGTAATGTCCTCAGAATTTTGAATATGGCAGCCAAAATGTTGTGACTACAACAATTGAACTGAAGTTGGTTAGAATAGATGGGTATAATAAGGGTGAGTGAAAGTTGGTTGCTGTTTCTGGATGTCTTCTCATTGGATGATGGTAAGTTTTATAGAATACAGAGGTGGAAACATGGATGGAGATGACAACAGTGATTATTCATTTCCTTTCAGTTCTTTGTGAACCTTCATATAAGCTTATGTTTGAGCTGGGATGTATGTTTGAGCTCAAACCCTTATGTTTGAGCTGGTATGTATGTTTGAGCTCAAACTCTTATGTTTGAGCTGGGATGTATGTTTGAGCTGGGATGTATGTTTGAGCTCAAACTCTTATGTTTGAGCTGGGATGTATGTTTGAGCTGGGATGTATGTTTGAGATGGGATGTATGTTTGAGCTCAAACCCTTATGTTTGAGCTGGGATGTATGCACATACTAACTTGTGTTTCTGGTTATATTCTCAACTTGCTACTTGTTTGTTTTTTTCCATTGTAATATTATATTATTATTGCAAGGCAGCAAGCTGGCTGAATCATTAGCACACCAGGCAAAATGTTTAGCAGCATTTTGTCCGACTTTACATCCTGACTTAAAATTCCACTGAGGTTGACTTTGCCTTTCATCCTTTTAGGGGTCAATAAAATAAGTAAGGGGGTGTAATCAACTAGCCCCTTCCCCCAAAATTCCAGGCCTTGTGCCTATAGTAGAAAGGAATATTATATTATTGCAATGGTACTTATTTTCTCCCGAAGAGAAAAAATGGTAAATTAAATCTTGACTGAACTCGAGCTTTGTATTTAGGCCAGACTGAATAGTGTATTGTGACAAGAAATATGCCAATATTAATTCTCTTTTGAAACAGCAAAAGTTTATAAAATTCTTATGACATCAACAACATGCAAGTGTATTAATTTATTTGATTGATAATACCCTTATTTTACTATTTAAAAATAATTGTATTTTAGCTTAATTATTAAAAGCAAAATATTAGCTATGTTAGAATGGTACCCAAGCAGGTCTAATATCCAATGATTGAAAGCAGACAAAATGAAAAACAAAACTTACCCTAAAATGAGCCAATATATTAACTTTGAAAGTCTGCTCAATTTTCTCATCTTCAACTTCCAGAAAATTCCCAGGAACCATTATTCCAGCATTGTTCACAAGAATGGTAACAGCTCCGTGTTGGCGTTTTATTTCATTTGCCTGCAGTAGAAATTCACATCAGATGAGAATTTCATTTTTATTATGAATTAGACTAAATGAAAAGTAAAGAATATTTACAATTGTTATAAACATGGAGGCCAGAAGATCCTTTCTTTTTAACAAGAATGCTTAATATATAAAAAAAAAGACAAAATGGGAACAGGCACACACACACACACACACACACACACACACACACACACACACACACACATACACACACACACACAAATATACAAAATATAATGAATTTTCATTTACATTATCTGCATGCACTGAATGGGTTCAGTGCTGCTGAGGGTTTCAAGGAAGAGATGAGAATTAATGTTACAAAGACTGAGACTTTGGTCTTTTCAAGAAAGTCTTTCTAGTCCACTTTACATGTTAGTGGAACATCACTGAGACAAGTAGAGAAATATCTCAGAGCTGCGTTCACAAGTAATAGGAAGCAGGAGGTTGAATTGGATGCTGGAATTGAAGGTGTTGGCAGAGTAGTGTGCCATGTGCAACACTCAATCCTCAGAAGAGGAGAGATTGGTACCTTCAATTCGGTTTTCATGCCTATGGTTATGAATATTAGGTAATGACTGAAAGAGTATGATTGTAAATATGAATGAGTGAAATGGGGATTTCTAGAGTGACATTACTCAATAGCTCAGAGGTCAAGGAGTCTCTCCAGGTTGAGCTGTTACTTCTCCCCATTAAGAGGTCACAACTCATGTACTACAGACATGTGATTAGAATGTCACAGGAAATAAATCACAAAACAGGAAACCTAAGGGTAGATGAAGAATGAGATGGTTGGAAAATATCCATAGTCTCAGTCGGTTGGTCATGGTTGGGAGTCTAGTCAGAAAGTGTAATGATGGCTGCTTCTGATAGGATCCTATGGAGGAGGTGCCTCAGGACTCTACCCCCATGACCATTCCAAGAATAGTGGACAAAGAAAATGAATGCAGGGACGATCATTATGGCCCTAAGAATGTTCAAATATATATAATACATATGAGTTGTCTTATAATTTTCAGCATGAAATAATTTCTTTATCTATTCTAGGTGCCCAAGGTATAGATTTTTCACTTGAGACTGAAAATGTTGAGTTGGGATTGAAAAAGGTTTCAAAGAAGTTGCTTGAGCATGGAGTCACATCCTTCTGTCCAACAATTGTTTCCTCAACCTCTGACAAATATCATCAGGTGAGTAGCAGCAGTACTCCTGATATTCTGCTTTGTGTTGCTTGTTATTCATAGGTAAAGTTTATAATAAAAAATATAAAAATGATCTGATCATGGAAAGCAGGTTTTGTCTAAGGTTCTAAATGTGAGAAACAATGGAAGTCCAGCTGTACATTTGTGTAGAAATGTTATGATATTAACCAAGGAATGTCTGATACTTACTATATTATTTCTTTATTTTTTAAGGTTTCTGCCTATATTTGTATTCAGTAAAAAATCCTCAGTTATTAATTAATTAAATCATTTCAGATGTATTATATATACTAGTCCAACCCATGCCAGCAATGGAAAACATACGTTAAATGATGATGAATACACAACCATGTAAAATATACATCCATAATTATAGGCAACCTTGTTTACTGTGTGATATATATCACTGTATATAATATTAACTGTTTAATAATTCTATCAGTGTGAATAAGGTATGCTGGGTGTACGATACCTTGTATCACTATACATTGCTGCTTACCATATGTTTGTTACTTTGTATAACTGTTTTTAGTGAAGTTTGATTTCTACTTTTATTATTACTTATATAAATCTTATTCATATAAATCAATTCAGATTTTGCCACATATGAAGAAATCAGAAGGCAGTAAAGAAGGTTCTGGGATTCTTGGTAAATGTCCTTTATTCTTTTAATCCCTTATTCTTTTGCTAGTTACAGTAATTGTAATTTTGGGCCATCTTAGGGCATTGTCTTCAAGAGTATCTTTTACTTGTTTCAGTCATTGGACTGTGGCCATGCTTGGGCCCAGTACTTATTCTATCTTTTGTTGAACTGTTAAGTTACAGGAATGTAAACAAACCAACACTGGTTGTCAAGAAGTGATCTCACACACACACACACACACACGATGGGATTGGATTCTTTCAGTTTTTATTTACCAAGTCCAAAGTCTACTCACAAAACTTTGGTTAGCCTGGGTCTATAGAAGAATCCACTTTCACAAAGTACCCTGCAGTGGGACTGGACCTGGAACCATATGGTTGGGCGATTCCAACAATGTGTGCATTGGTTTGTCTTGGGAGGCAATTCAGTTGTGTATTTCTAGTCAGTCATGTTGTGACCTGTGGTGTATGAAGATCTTTATTACAGAGACTGATCGGCAACCCTGGCCTGGCCTTGCTTGTGTTGTTCAAATCAGTGCAGTGTTGAGTGTTTGACATCAATTTGGCTGTAGGAGTTGCTTGAAGCTTGCCTGCCTGCCTGCCTGCCTGCCTGCCTGCCTGCCTGTCTAGTTATTTGTTTACATGCACGTTCTCACGCAGGTGCAGGCATGACTGTGGTTAAGAAGTTTGCTTCCTAACCACATGGGTTCTCGTTCAGTCACACTGCACATTTTTGCTATATCCCTGGGCCAACCATAGTCTTGTGTGATAATGTGGTTGGCTGAGACTGAAAGAAGTCTGTCATATGTGTGTTTATCATGTGTTTTACCCTTTGATTCCATTCGTGAGTTTCTCACATGGAAAATATTGCAGTATATTTAGTGTTCTTGCACTATGTCCTTTTTATGCAATGTCCTTACATTTTATATATATAGGCGCGGCGTGGCTGTGTGGTAAGAAGCTTGCTTCCCAACCACATGGTTCTGGGTTCAATCCCA
>JAOPUL010003389.1:4062910-4073555 GCA_027564515.1 Octopus rubescens | reverse complement strand
CTTCAGATTTTAGTTTATCATACATGGCTGACAACACAGGTGTGAAGTGCTTGCAGGGAGGACACTGTAAGCAGCAAAAAAGGCATTCATTTAAGAGTGAGTGGGTGTCAACATTAGATTGAAACATGAGTTAGTGATAGATTTGAACAGTTAGTTATTTCAATGACTGAATTAAGCTTAGATTCAACTTTAATATAGAAAGAAGCCTACGGAGTAAGATGAGCTGGTCAACATGAATTAGATGAAACCATTGAAAATGTTGTGGGGGTTTACATTTAATATTAAAATATTTGATACCAATCCACCTGAGACCATCCCTGATTCTGTGATACAAACTTCCTGTATTTAAAGTAATTTTTAAAGTAATTTAAATTAAAGCCTTCCAAAATTCTATGTTAATTTATGCTCCAAACAGCAGCTTAACAATGATAAAAGAGTTAAAGGTGTCTTAGAATTAGAAATTTTACTTACCCAATGTGCTGAGAAATATAGGCCTGTAATCTTCCCCTGCAGTTCAGTCAAGGCGTCTACATATCCAAACGTTTCACCATCAGAATTATTGGTCAACAGCTTTCCTCGAATCACCTCTTTAAACGGGCTTGGTCTCCATGGGAACATCTCTCCACGCGGATCATCTTCAATGCAACTGATACCATTTTTAGTGATAACTTTGCCAGTTTCAGTATCTAAAAGAACTAACATGGGTACTCTTGGAACTGGCACTCGGAGAACATGGTACTTTTTTATAAGAGCTTTCTGGAAAATAAATCAAAGACAAAAGTTAGTTGTATATTTTCTATGATAACATTCTTACTTCCTTTATTAAACTCAACACATTCATTATTTGCTTTTAACACATTAATTAAAATTTCATTTCCATTCTAGCAGCCAAATAAACACTTCATTGCTCATGGGATAACGAAAGAGCCTCTATGTGGTTGCAAGATCTACTGGAAATAGCAGCCAAATCTCTATCAAACTACTAAAAGATGGAAGGAAACATTACATAATTAGACAATAATGTCTAATTTTCAGCATTCATTCCCATAAGAAATGAAGCTTTAAATCACAAATAACAATAAGAACATGTTACTGTTGAGATTTACTTAACTCTTTTGATAATAATCTGCTCAAGACTATCCCCGGTTCTATGATACAAACTTCCTGGTTGGAATGATCTAAATTAAAATCTTCCACCAAAATTCCATGTTAATTTATGCTTGAAACAGCAGCTTAACCCTTTAGCATTCAGATTACTCTATCAAATGTAATACTTTTTCATTCACATTGTTATTAATTAATCATGCCTTATCTCACAGCTTTGAGATTTTGATGTGATTGTATATTTTAAAAATGGCATTGAAGGGTAGGTGTGATAGGCTGAATCTGGCTGGTTTAGAACATAAAGCAAGTAGGATATTTCAGCTGGATATGGCCAGTTTGAATATTAAAGGGTTAATAATGACAAAGTTAATTTATTAAATTCATCATTTTCAAAATTAATCAAAACAACAGCAATGTATTTCAACAGAAATATGGTAAACAATAAGGTAAAACTGTTACAAATCTATTTCTTTCTCTGTCAACAGTTGCAGTACTAAATTTGTAAATTTCTTGAAACTTTAAAAACTTTAAAAACTTGTCATTTCTAACTATCACAAATAATTCAGTGAGTGGTTCTCAACTATTTTTTCTCCTATGGACCCCTTTGATTCCTATTTTACTCTACTGGACCCTATGGTTAAAAAAAAATTCTATTATATAACTAAATATTATTAGGAATTGTATTTTAAAAAATTGTTAAAATACGTTGTGTATTGTAGAAGAATAACAGACTTATTGCACATAAACTCGAACAACAAACTCTTATGTGGACCCCCAAGGGCCATATGGAACCCGATTGAGAGACACTGAACTACATGAACCCTAAATAAAGAGTTTCACTGCCACTACATGCTCAGTTTTCTAATTAGGCTAAAATGGCCAGGTTGTTAGTAAAGCTGTTCACAAACATGAGTTATCCATGCTGATATAAACCCTATATATTCTATTCATAAACATAAGGTAGAAATAAAACATAAAAATACCCTGTAAAACTGGCAAGATTGCCATTTACTGCAAAGATTTGGCAAGGAAATACAAAGAAAACTACAGACACCATAACATCAGTATTATATTCAGAAGAAATACTACACTCTACTTGGAATTAAAAAAAAATAACAGAAAATGATAGGCAGACAGAAACCACATTATATGGAATGAGGTATTTATTGTTAAGAATGACAGTGGAAGTTAAGAAAAATTTAGGGATCATTAAGGAATCTATCTATGAGTAAGCAACATGTTACACATCTATCATTGACTAGGAACAACTGGGGACACTATAAAAAAAAAATTAAAAAAAAATCAAAACATTGGCATTTGCAGTGTTAAGTAAACTACAAATAAACTTCTGTACAAAATGTGTTAAGAGGGAATAAATAAAGTGCGTTAGAATATAAATCCATTAAATTTATCTTATTAATTAATTGCTGGTCAGGATACTGTATTTCGTTATGCCACCATAATATTCTAGTACCAAGTATATTAAGGGCTTATAAGTCAATACTGCGCCCCATCTGTGTTAGCAGTGCTGTAACCATTTTTTTTAAAAAATCTTCACTTGCATTGTTTACATAGACGTATTTGTACAAGAAACATTGCAACAATCAGTGCTGGCTCTAATTTCTACAGAAAATCTGTAGAGATAATTTTAAAAAGTAAATTAAATATAACTTACAGGACTCAACATAACGTTGCAAACAGGGGCAAACACATGTATATAATACATACGAGTACACATACATAGGTTGTCAAGGTTAATCCTGTTTAAAGCATGTGACACACACACACACACACACACACACACACACACACACTACACGTCACCTTAGGCAGGTATCTTATCATAGCCTCAAGTTGACCAATAACTTGTGAGTGTAATTTAAGAGAGATAAACTGTGCAGAAGCCTATTTTATACGTATACATACACACATGCATATGTCTACATACAGGTCTATATTCATGCTTATATTGGTATAGGAACCAGTGTTGCTGTTTATGTTGAGTCCCTTCATGTCCAGTAACTTAGATCAGGAATGATAAAATAAAACACCACGTTGAAATAAGTACTAGAGTCAGTATGATTGACAAAAACTCTTGAAGGTGGTGCTCCAGCATGGCTGCAGTTCAATGATAGACATTAATAAAGGAGGAAAACAACAATATATATATATATATATATATGCGGGTAAGCACATAAGTGCAAAACAAGGTGGAGAAAGATAGTACTCGAATACCTTAGGTAGAGTAATATGCTTTTATTAAAGCTGCAAAAATATCTTCATGAACTGTTACTCAGAGTTTCACGTTCCTGTTTGTTGGACAGTTGTGATCCACTGTCTGATGAACAGGAATGTGAAACTGAGTAACAGCTTGTGAAGATATTTTTGCAGCTTTAATAAAAGTATATTATATACATTTGTAGAAATAAAGAACTTAGATATTGGAGTATCTGAAATGTTATGATATCAGGCTAGGTATCAAGTTTGAGGATAAGCTGCTCCCTTTGTTCTACAAATTTTGGAAGCCCCGAAAAACAAAAGGTCATGGATGTCACCCTTCCCTCTCTGACTAAACAATAAAACCAAAAATAATAAATGACATAAATAATGTGTGGTAAGAAGCTTGCTTCCCAACCACATGGTTCTGGGTTCTGTCCCACTGTGTGGCACCTTGGGTACATGCCTTCTACTATAGCCTTGGGCCGACCAAAGCCTTGTGAGTGGATTTGGCAGGCAGAAACTGAAAGAAGCCCATTGTATGTATGTGTGTGTGCCTCTCTCTCTCTCTCTCACAACAACTTGACAACTAGTGTCGGTGTGTTTATGCTCGTGTAACTTAGCGATTTGGCAAAAGAGACTGATAGAATAAGTACAAGGCTTAAAAAGAAATATATATTGGAGTCGACTCATTGGACTAAAATTCTTCAAGGCGGTGTCCTAGCATGGCCGCTGTCTAATGACTGAAACAAGTAAAAGATAAACAAACCCATTCTAAAATCAAAATCTGTTGTGATGAAATTCTTAGGCTGCAAATTAACTTCGTTGTTCACTTCTACTGAATTCTATTGTTCTTCAGATATGACAGAATGGTTAGTGCCGTGTTAAGTTACAGTTTTGCTTCGGTAAGTCTTCTTTTTTTTTAAAGATGAGAATATTCTCTATTTAGCACCACAAAAACAAACAAACAAACAAACAAAAAAACTCCCAGTAGTATCTTATTTCTTTAAACTTGCATAAAACAATTGTTAAATTTCAGGTAGAATATTATTATTTACTAAGAAAGGAAAAAAAAAAAAAAATTTGCTAGAAGCATTTCATAAAGTAGAAAAAAGGAGGATACGTGATGTGATTCTAATAACATCTGTATTTTGGCATTGTAAAATGATACCAGGTCGACAGATCATCAGGAATTTCGCTAGGCTATACAAAGAATGAATAAATAAATAAAATAAAAATACCAGAGGGATCTGTTTAATCTGGTGTCATTTTACAAGACCAGAACACAAAGGTTGGCAGAACACTTAATATAAATACTATTTTTATGAACAGTACTCAAAATTCAGAGGATTTTACCCTCACTCTTTCACATGATACAAACCAATATCTGCAGTGATTGGTCCTGAATAGGGAGCCTCTGCAATGTCATTTGACTTGCTAAAAATAGCAGGTTGAGTCACCATAGAGGCTCGCATCTTAATATCTTAAAACAAATCAAGCTTGGATACAATATAGTCCTAAGTGCACTATAACTGAATGAAAGACAGGATGGTCACAAATTGAATGCCTTTAACCCTTTAGCATTCAGATTACTGTCAAATCTAATGCTTATTTTTCACAGCATTTTGAATTAATCCTGTATTATCTTATAGCTTCAAGATTTTGAATTATGTGATTATATACTTTTAGAATAACATTGTAGGGTAGGTGTGAGAGGTCAAATCTGGCTGGTTTAAATGCTAAAGGGTTAATCATATGTTTGTGTGATTAGGGCTAACCTGGATCTAACTTGCTCCAAGAAGACTCATGATCCCCAAAACTGCAAAAGTCACACTAAGACAGATTTTTTTCTGTTCAAATGTTGAGCATCAAATTAGAGAGTCAACTAAAAGTGAAACTAAAGAATTTGAGGAAACTAGAGATGGTCTAACAGTCAAGAGAGAAAGTCTAATATCTTGGTAAAGAGTTCTGTCCAAAGCATTAGACTTCTCTTTCCCTAAAGCAAAATATTTCATTTCACTCTGTGAACCTTTTGACTATCTAAAAAGTTTCTAAATACACCCTAAGTAAGAGTTATGCTTCCATAAATGGAATGATACATTTTATTTTTTTTTCTATTTCAATTACTGGAATCTAAGACTTACACATAGATGCAATCTTTTACTGAAAATGTTTATTCCTTAATTCCTTATTCTGGAATGTCCCTTCTGCTGCTGCATAAACCTATCCCCTACTACTGCTCATATTTCACCTCATAAACTCATGCATCAAGCATTGTATGCAGTCATTGATTCAAGAAACTTCCCTCTCTTCCTATTTAAGTGCTCATATATACCCACCAAATATTGACTTCCATATTTTCAAACCCTTCATCAACAACAACACTATCCTACACCTCTATGGTGCTGCTTGACCCACTAGAAACAACAAACACATTTCCCTCAAATCACACCAAGAAAAATAAAATAAAACCACGCACTGAAAATTTAGTCCCGATATACAAAAAGGCAAGAATGCCATTATCAGAACAGCTCTGCTGGAATTACACTGTCCTAGACCTAACACAACAACAACAACAACAATAATAATAATCCTGTCTTCTTTGTAATCCAAGAGGATGTTTCTTCATTGGACATTGTAATAATGGAAATTATAACATCCTGGGAACCTCCTCTCTTTTCCATAATTTTTTTATGCTACCACAATTTTACATATTTCTATTCTGCACAAAACAAAAAGAAACACCTAGAACAACTAAATTCTGTTTATTATCGAATACAAATCTCCTTTTTCCTCCACATTCATGTTTACATATTTACAAAATATTCACCATATTTTTGATAAAATCAACAAGCTCCATTACTATATTTTTCAACTGATTATGAGGTCCCAATAATCTGTTAATATTTAATAACGAACTGATGTGATTTTTCTCTATTTCGTAGAAACCCATTAATATAATGTATTCTCATTAATGTTTCATGAAACCAACTTTGATTTAATCTAGATATCTTTTAGATATTTAGATATAAATAATGATTCATTTTAGCAGCAAGTTATTCATTATGGTCAATTTATATCAAACATCAATCGTATCAGCAAAGCATATGCAAATGGAGATCTCTGATACACTCTCCATCAATTCTGATATACTCCAAGGTTCAGATATGTCACCCAGCTTTCCCTCTGGTAAGTTAATAATTGACTTGCCATCACTACTAAGAAAGCACATTATACAATCGAGTAAACATTGTCCCATAACTAATCCCACCCTAAACAAGTACAACATGCTCTTGAGGATGCTTCAAGTGCTTTCTCCTGATAACACACACACACACACACACAGCAAAAACTGTATTAAAAATACTGGTTTTCTTTTCCCAGGTCAGCAACAAACCCTCATATGCACTATTCCCACACTTTGATGGTACTACTGTTACACATACTGACATCCTAGACCACATCTAAAGAATGGCCAAAGGTCAACAGATTGTCAAGAAGCTACTCACCAACACACTCTAGCCTCTGACCCTCATATGTGGTCTCTCTCTCTCTCTCTGCCTTCTCTATCACAACTACAGTAGCTTCTCTTCCTTGGAGCTGGATGGTCCCATGTTACCTCCACTCAGGCATATCAAACTCATTTGCCTCTCCTCCCCCACCCCACATTCAGACACATCACTACCTACTTCATCGGCTGTAAAAACATCAGCTCTAGAATTCCCTCTGAAAGTTTCCCCTGCTGCTGTTCAAAAGCAGCATTAACCACATTGATTTCAGCAGTCTCAAAGGAACTGAAAAGGTCATGGTCATAGCTTCTTTCTCTACATCAATCAAAAACTCTTATGCAGATAATAGTATACTTCACTACCTTATTTTCTAAACACAGGTATTATCCACATGCAGTCTAGATGCCTCAGGCCAAACCAGCACTGACTCCATGAATAGATCTTTGTTGTGTCCTTCAATAGCACAAAGACTCAATCAATATGCATTTCAAGGTAATACTTTATTTACCTAACCCCTCTCTACTTTTGGACAACACTAAACTAAAACCCTAAAAATCATTACAAATGCTAAGATTCATAATTACTGATAATCACAACGAAAACTAAATCCCAAAGACTAATTATCTTCTTCAAGAGCAGAAAAAATACTTTGAAAAAAAAACTTATGACCTTTTACAAAGCTCAAGTTGGATTCACTGCTCCTACTCCCATGTGTGGAAGGCCCTGCTGCAGTACACAATGGAATACTGTTCGTACATCCAGAATGGTACTGCTGCTACACATACAAACATCCAAGACTGCATCCAAAAGAAAGCCATCAGACTGATTAGTAAGAACTCACTCATCAATATATTCCAATAACTCATCTTCTCACTCTGCCTCCTCTACTGTTGCTACAACAGTCACTATTCTTCAGAATTAGCTAGTTTCATACTACCAACACTCAAGCTTATCTGTCACTCATTCTGTGTTTTATGAAGACCCCCTCACCCCACCACCCTCTGATATCTCTTCTTACATGAGTTTTACCAACAAGAGTCATAGACAGAGTTTCACACTCCCAATTCAAACTAGAAAAAAAAAAAAAAACCCTTTGCCTATTACAATTCTAGCTGACAAAGAAACCGTTATATAGCTGTTCAACCTGCAAGAAATAGCAGCCAAATACTCCTTCAGACATACCCTAAAGTATGAGGATACACAATGTGGTCTTACATACATTGTGTCTGAAAAAAGAGACAGGATAGTCATATCTGGAACACCTTTGGTTATAAGCTTTCTTGCTAAGGCTGATCTAGGACTAAACAACAACATTACATTGGTGAGTTTGAGGACGCAGAGTAGAGCCCCACAGGTCTTCCTAACTGCTTTGAGTCTGTCATGTTTTACGTTCAATTTCAACTTCTAGAGATTTATATTCAAAGACAAAAATATTAACAAAGGAGACTTGTTTAGATAAGAAAGCATTGAAGAAAATTCAAGTGATACAGTGCAGATGATAGAGAAGGGAGGATGTGGTACACAGTCTTAACTTTACATATTATTTCAACACATCAAAGGAGTCTCTACAAAGTTCTTTTACCTGCTAAAAACCATTGCCAAATTTTCCTCTAGTAATGTAGTCAATATATACTCTTAAAAAAAAACAAAAACAGGATGGTCATGGCTGAAATGTTCTTGATTAGGATTGACCTGGGCTTAATTAACAACATGCCACTTAGCCTGTTATCCATCTAATGTTGATATAAGTCCTGAGCTCAATGTAATCAACAATACTCAAGAAGATGGCACCCCAGAATATTGCTAAAAGCAGTAATAGAACACACCACATCAACTTTACACCTCACTGCATAATATATCAATTTGAGTGGTAGATTTAACTTGTCATCCAGTTTAACCCTTTTTATAGCATTCCGCTTGAGACTGCTTATGGTTCTATGGCATAAACTTCCCATTTAAAGTGGTCTAAATTAAAACCTTCCTTCAAAATTCCATTTGAATTAATGTTCCAAATACCAGCTTAATAGTAACAAGGTTATTTTGCTAAGTTCTTCTTCAGTTTTGAAATTAACTGAAGGAAAGTCTGTGTAAATCAACAGAAGTATGGTAACGAAAGGATTAACATCAAGGTGTGAGGAGCACAGACATTCTACTTAGTTGCAAGTATTCAGACTAGGTCTCTCTAAGGTCTGAGGATAACTTCCTCTCACCAGTGTCAGAGGCTTTCAAAAGGGTCATAAGCACTGCCCTTTACCTCTGACTAACCCCAAAACAAAACAAAAACACCCCCCCCCTCACATATTACTATACACCACTGTATCTTATTATACACCACATCAGTTCTCAACATCTTACAATACACCATTTCAACTTCTAAACATTATTTCTGTAACAACACATTGGCTGAACAGGTCACTAAAGTTAGCTAGATGAAATCACATCAACATTGTACAACAAGTCATTAAATGTGTACAACAAAAGATCAATTCTATTTCATACGCTTCCATAATACTACAAGTTAGCTGTGATAGATATTGTTCACACAGCATTCATACTCTATTGTTCGTGTGACTTTCATGGCTCAATAAGTCATGCATACAAAAATGAACATTCTCTTTCACAAGACTTTCATTGTCTCACTAAGATGAGTCAGACTTCTTTATATGATGCATATGTGGCTGCCTTTTGTTGCTATTTCATAAAGGCATTTCTCTTTTGAATAACTATCATGAAAAAAAATCAGCAAAATGACTGGCATTGTTAAATTTGATATTTTCCTCCTCGAGTGTTTTTGTTTTTTAACCAACACCATTATTCTTACTAACGTCACCAATACTATCGTCATCACTGTTATAATATCCAGTTGTTCATTCTGTAACAATTTAAGACAAATTTCTTTAACCTAATATTCAGCGTTGTTCCAACTTTGGAACCACGGAGCAAATTAATTCAGCTGATGTAGATTTTGTATTTTTATTATAATAATTGATTAGGTTACAGATTTTAGTCCTTCTCATATCAACCCGCTTGAGATTGTCTCTGGTTTTACGATATAAACTTCCTGTTTTAAAGTGATCTAAATTAAAACCTTCCATCATATTAGCATAAATTTCATGCCAATTTATGTTCTAAGCACTAGTTTAAAATGATAAAGTTATTTTAATAAACCTTTCCTAATTTTAAAAATTAATTGAAAGGAAGGCAGTGTATTTCAACAGAAATATGGTAACAAAAGGGTTATCAATCACTGACTTATTCAAAAAACTATTTTTGAGAGTAATTTCAAAAGAAGGCTTGGGGAAATATTCAACTGAGAAGAGAGAAAGAGGAGCTACATTTACAATAGTTAAATATTTTTGTTATAAATTCCGCTAAGTTTGGGGAGGAGGGAACTACAGGAAATGAGTTGTAAAAAGAAGCTGTGTTACATAAGATCTAGCATGCATCTTGGCATGAGGACTGACTCCATAGTGGGTAATAAATGAATTTTAGAGGGACAGGATGTAGTTTAGTATGAAGGGTACAGAGTAGATATTAATGGTTGTAGGTGTAATGGTTCAGTGAATTTGGGTTTTGTATAAAAGAAAGGAAAATCCTTAAAAGTGCCCAATAGTAGAATTTTTCTCCATAAGTAGAGGTTGTACACTCTGGAAGAAAGATGTTATTTCATTAAATATTGCTAGATAATACCATCTATTTAAATGTATGTGTGTGTTTGTGTGTGTGCGTGTGTGTGTGTATATATATATATCTTTTACTTGTTTCAGTCATCAGACTGCGGCCATGCTGGGGCACCACCTTGAATTTTTAGTCGA
>JAOPUL010003389.1:3909673-3920336 GCA_027564515.1 Octopus rubescens | reverse complement strand
GTGCCACGCAGTGGGACTGAACCCGGGACCATGGGGCTGGGAAGCAAGCTTCTTACCACACAGCCACGCCTGCGCCTATATCTTTTGCTATATTGGTGAAATACACACACACACATATACAGTGTGTGACAAGGTTGCACTTTTTGAATTACAGGTACAATCCACCCAACAGACTCTGTTACAGATTCTGTCTACCCCATTACACTAACAAAGTTTGGGTTGACTCAAGGCTATAGAAAATAACAATTGCCCCAGATGCTATGCGGTGGAATTGAACCTGTCACCTCAGGGCTGCAAAGCAAACTTTATTCAGTCATACTATACCTACTCCTAAATGTAGTATAGTGAATAATCCTTTCTACTACAGACACAAGGTGCAAAATTTTGTGGAGAGGAGGCTAGTCGATTACATTGACCCCAGTGCTGAACTGGTACTTAATTTATCAATCTTGAAAGGATGAAAGGCAAAAATTGAGCTCAGTAGAATTTGAACGCAGGATGTAAAGACAGACAAAATGCCGCTAAGCATTTTGTCTGGTGTGCTAACGATTCTGCCGGCTCACTGCCTAAATGTAGTAGTTAATAAAAATAATCCATTTGACTGATTTCTCTATATTCATTAGAGCCTAAGCCATTTATAAGAAGGTGCAAATGGGATTCTGTGATGTGCATGCTTTTATCATGAGCATTAGGGTATGTCTTGACACCTTGTTACTCTCTTTAGTTCTCTTTCTAGTTACTCCCAACCACTCTTATATAATGCAGAGTAACCATATGACTCTACTACAGCAACACACCTGTTCCTGCTCCTCTATCATGCTTTAGCCTTTCACCTCCTGGCATGAAGCTGCCTTCCTCTATACTAAACCCCCATTCAATTAAGAGTGCTTTTTAAATTTTAATAGCAGACATTGGAGCTTGATGCAGTCTATTGGCTCATCAGAACCTGTTAAACCATCTAGTCCCATGCCAGCACGGAAGAGACGTGTTAAATAATGATGATGATGGTGGTAATGATGATTAGCCATGGAAGAGAAGTAGAATTGCTCTAACCTGTATTCAAAATATGATTGTGAATCCAGCTGACCTTAAATTTCAGAAGAAAAAGGAGATTTAAAAGTTAAAGGCGATTGTCATTAGAATGATGATTGATATGCAATACCTTGTTGTTCTAATATCAATATTTCTCTGCTGTTCCACTTTAAAATATAAGTCGTTAAATGGGAAATTTATTCCATTTTTGCAAGAGCACTTTATGCAAAGTCATTTTTAAATTTTATTTACAAATTTTTAAATGTTTTTAACATTACTAAAAATGGTAGGATTTTACCACAAACAGGTTTGTTGATTACTCAACAGCATCTTTTTAATATATTTTTTTAGATCTTTTGAGTCTGGGAGAGTTGCATCATTGCACACAAAATGATTCCAGACAATTGATCCACAATAGGGGTAGCTGAATTTATTTGATTTTGTTATGGCATAACTATTACATTTGAATGTTGCCCTGGGATACTTTTAATGAACAGAATAGAGTGTATTTAGTTTTATCTACATTCAGAGAAAGCTTATTTGCTGAATACCAGTCATTTATGAGTGATAATTGGTTGTTCATTTCTTTGAATAATGTGCAATAGTCATTTAAAGAAAAGATTTGTATCATTGGCAGACATAATAGCATTTAGAAGTGGAACTGCATGGTGTATATCTTTAACATATATAAGAAAAAGGAGGGAACCTAATATTGAGCCTTGAGTAATACTGCAAGATATTTGTTTGTACTCAGATTCAGTGCCATCAATTTGCATAAACTGGTATCTATTGCCTTAGTAACTTCCGAACCATGACAGTTCTTTCCCAGTAACTCCATAATTTTCAAGTTTTCTTATGAGTATTCTATGATCAACAGTGTTGAAAGCTTTACTGAGGTCAATGAAAAACTCCAAGTATAACATGTTTATCTGATATAACTGTTGTGATGCCATTGATGAGTTCCATCAGCCCATAGTCTACACCAGAATTCTTTCGAAAACCAAATTGTCTGGAATAAGAAAGATTATTTTTCTCAAAGAAATCGTAAAGACAAGAGTGCATGAGCCTCTCTAGCAATTCGGAGAAGACTGGTAAGATTGATATTGGTTGGTAATTACTAATTTCTGTCTTTGCTCCTGATTTAAAAAGTGGCATGACTTTTGCTATTTTATTTTATCTGGAAATACTCCAGATGCAAATGAAATATTGAAGACATAGTAATAGGACTTTTATTGATTTGTATGCAGTTTTAACAATCCTTATGCTCAAGTAGTCACATTCAGGCGCTTTGTTTGTCTTCAGATGAGTGAATGTGTTCTTCAATTCCTCATCCATAACTGCATTCATTTCGAATAAATGGTTGGTCTTTTTTAAAAACTCAAGGAAGTTTTTATTGGCCCTTGGTATTTTTGATGCAAGATTTGATTGAATTCCTCAGCAATCAACTTCATATCTTTTTAACATTTAATTTGTATTTTTCAATTTGGTTTGAAAAATAAGAGATTTTAGCTTTCTCTTTTAATGCAGGAAAAAAATTTTGCATATTTTTTGTACCTTTCCTCAATCTTGGGAGTTTTAATTATTATGTATTTCAAATACAACCTTTCTTTTCGCTTAGAACTATGCAAAATTCCTGCAGTCATTCATTTGTTCAAAATAGACTTTTCTTTCACCAATTTTTCTTTTATAAGAAAATATTCATTATAAAGACGTTCAAAATTAGCTAAATATTTTTCATAAGATCTATTTGAGTCACGTATGTTGATAACAGATGTCCAATTACATTCTTTGAGTTTGTTGTTGAAAAGATTTAAAGTTTCTTGTGTGAATGTCCTCTTTTTCTCTATTACTTTCTTCAATAGATTTTTAGGGCTTCACTGAATATCCCTTATTACTAAGATTGGATAATGATGACTGATTTTTGCACACACAATGCTAGATTATAACTTATTTTAAAGAATATGTTGTCAATGCAATGCTATTTTTGTTTGTTACACGGGTGGCATTAGTGATGGAAGGCATAAGATAATTTGATGTATTTTCGGGGCTTCAAGAGTAGTCACCATTTACAAAAGGAAGGGGAATCAAGCAGAATGTGGAAACCACCGGGGAATTTCTCTGTTAGCCATTATTGGCAAGGTGCTTGCGAAAATCATTCTCAACTGGCTGAAAAACATCTCAGAGCAGGTCTTACCAGAAAGTCAGTGTGGCTTCAGGCCAGGGAGATCAACCATGGACATGATCTTTACACTGCCGCAAAAGGAGAAAGCAGTAGAGCAACACCCTCTTCATGGTGTGTGGACTTTTCCAAAGCATTTGACACAGTGGACCAAGAAACTCTTGTTAACATTATCAAGCAGTTCCACACAGGAATGAAAGGACTAGTCTCAGTTGGTAGAGAATTCAGTGAAGCATTTGCAGTCAACTATGGTGTAAAGCAGAGGTGCGTGCTTGCCCCCACACTCTTCTCTCTTAACCTTGCAGCTGCGCTTCACACCATGAGGGTCAATCTGTGCAAGGAGGTTTTATCTGCACCAGAACAAACAGGAAGCTCTTCAACTTCATGCCTCCACCAAAACCAGGGAAATGTTCTACACAGACGACTCAGCGTTCATGGCCAGCAGGATTGAGGACATGCAACACATTGGAGACCAGTTTTCTTTTGCACCAGATGTGTTTTGTTTCAAGATCAATACTTCAAAGACTGAGCTGCTCTACCATCTTCCACCATGATATCCTATTAGATCAAGAGAACCCAAGCCAATGACAGTCCACGGAGAGCCCCTAAAGTACACTGAGGCCTTTACCTATCTCGCCAGTGCAATGACTTGTACTAACACTTTTGACCTCAAAGTTGAGTGGAGAATACACTCTGCCACAAAAGCTTTAGGCTCTCTTGAGAAGCATCTATGGAGCTGCCATGAGATTGCCCACAAAATGAAGATAAAAGTGTACAGTGTTGCAGTGCTCTTTTGCTTCCCCTATGCCACGGAATGCATGGCCCTCTACTGCAGGCATATCAAGGCCCTGACACGAGTCCAACATTGTCATCTGTGCTCCATTGTGCATATCAGATGGTGGGATTGCATTCCTGATGTAGAGATCCTGTGCTGCGCAGGCGCAGTTAGTGTGGATGGCCCCCATTACCTTATCACAGCTGTTTCCAGGATGGAGGGCGGCAGGCTCCCAAAAGCAGTTTTCTATGCCAAACTGCGTCAGGGTAGAAGCCATGGTGGCCAGAGGTTGCGATACAGGGATGTACTGAAGAGACATATGAAGATCTCTGGCATCTCCTCAGACACCTGGGAGGAGAAGGCTCTGTGGTGCAATGAATGGCACCTATTGCTGAAGCTCATAATTCAAGCCATTAAGGAGAACAACAGAGAGAATACGAAAGAACACATGGAAGGCATCACTTCTCTGTTACATCAAGTAACTTCACCTGCAGCAGATCAAGAGCAGGCTTTGTAGCCCAGATGCGAGCCTGCCACAGATGATTTCTGAAAAGAACATGCAACGTTGACGACATTACATAGTGTTTTTATGAAATTACAGAATGTCTGTTGTCACTTCTGGTTTGTATCACAAAAAAAATTCATTTTCAAAGAACAATTTACTTTTACATGTTAACCATGTGTGTGTGTGTGCGTGTGTGTGAAATCTGTGTAGTTTACCAATGTGGAATCGTGCTGGGACAGATATGGCTATTGTCTAAACTTGAAGTACTTTGCTGGGATTAATCCAATGAATTAAAAACAAGGTATGTAAAAGAAAACTTATTTTGATACAAAATTTCTGTATCGGCAATTATGTTTTTTTTTCTCGGATGTACGTGCACACGCAGGCGCACAAAGACACGCATGCATGCGCGCGCACACACACGCTCTCTCTCTCTCTCTCCATTTAAACATGCAAAGAAAGAAGGAAAAAGAAAAAAAGAAAAAACAAACAAACAAAATAAACAACAACTCAACACCAGGTATCTCAATTGATCTCGCACAGCAAGGTTCAAGCCAACACGCTCACATTATTACGAGCGATGGCAAGTCTAAGGCACTGGAACAGCCAAGCACCCTCGCGGGCATCACCTGATACCTCGGTTAGGCGAGCCACCAACGATGACAAGAACTTTGCTATCAGCGGCCCAGCCCCTCCAAATGTCTCAAACGCCACAAGCTAGAAGAAATGGTTCACTGATAGGTCCCGATACTTGAAGGTTTTGTTCCGTTCGGCAGCAGAAGCAGTGACACTCCTTTTTACCGCAGCGTTCAGCTTATTTGGTGTCCATGCATCATGTATGATACACATTCTCATTTTTTTTTTCACCCACCAGAGTAACTTGCGACTTTATGGAAGGAAAGCTTTATATTTTTATTCAAAACGTGTAAAACAAGAGCTAACTAAATATCTGAAAACAAGCATGGACGTTTACAACAAACTTTTTGGGCAGGCAAATGGTTAAGACACAGCCCTTGAGCACCAATACAGCGCGCGTCATAGAAGAAAGCATCTGTGGTTAAACCTGCGGGACTTTCGGCTTACTTGGAACATATATCGAACCCATTAGTTTTGTATTTCAATAAAAATTCATACGAGATAGATTATCACTCTTCCTCTTTTTCCAAGTTGCCGAAAATATAACTCACTTTATGACGTTGCTCGCTACGTTTATTCCTGTTTATGTCATTGACGACGACGACGAATCAGAATCTTGTCAAGCTGATTACACTGTTGTAATAGCAGACAAGTAAGTTTCCATTCATTACCTGTCAGTACGAGGAGTTTGTTTCATCATAATTTTCTTAAAATGCATATTTCTTAATGAAAGTTTAGATAGTATGGATTACGATTATGTAGAAAAACGTTGTAAAATAGGCATATTTTTTTCATGAAATTTTCTAGAGATATATTTTAAATGGTGTAAATTACAGTTATTTTGTCAAGAAAATCGTAATATACGCCCTCGAAAATGTATCCGAAAAAGTTCATAAAAAATGTTTGCATGTTAAAGATGTGAGGAAAGAAAGTTGGTAAGGTGAACTTCTGCACAGACATTGTTACCTAAGAATTTTTTTTTTCTCTTTTTCAAATTTTGTCAAGATAATCGTAAAACGTATTTCTGGGAAATCTCAAAAAAAAAATGTATTTTACAAGTCCGGGATTGTGGGAATCGTCGTCGTCATCATCATCAACAATATACAAAAACAAAATTGGTCAACACTATCCAACAGACATATAATTAATCAAAGGCATTCCAATCTATTGGGGGTATGTAGGACTATATCATTTAACGTGTCCTGGACTTATGTTAGATGGTGTGGTGATGTTTGAAGAAAATTTAGCTTCTATTTCTAGCAAGTTGAGCAAACACATAAATGCCCCCACTCAAAAAGTCTTGTTTACATTTCAAGACTTCCAGAGTTTTCAACTTGTATGGTTTGTCAATATTTTTAGTACCAAGAAAAATGTTTCTCAAAAATTATATGAAATGTGGGCAAAACAAAATATACAGATGCTTTTATAGCAAAGTCTGCAGAATGGTCAAGAAGGCTGAGTGGCAGAAATATTAAAGGATTGGGTCATATTAATACTATCTACTATTGATTTTTTTTAAACCTCAAGTTTTGGGATAAAGTAACATTGATTATGAATGCCTCAGTCCCTGAGTAGTAGTAATTTTATCAACTCCGGAAGGATGAAGGCCAAAGTTGATCTTGGCAGGATCAGATGGTATGAAACCTCATATCATCATTATCATCATTTAGCGTCCGTTTTCCATGCTGGCATGAGGTAGACGGTTTGACTGGAGACTGGTAAGCCGGGGAGCTGCACCAAGACTCCAGTTCGTTTTGGCATGGCTTCTACTCCTGGATGCCCTTCCAACACCAACCACTCCAGAGAGTATACTGGGTGCTTTTAACATATCATCAGCATGGATGTTTTTAACATGTCACCGGCACAATATATATATATATAACCTCTTTTCAACTGGAGTTGAAGAGATGTTATATGCCTTCGGCCATTTGAGTATGCCGGGTCGCCTATATGGCTAAGCGCTTTATAGGTGCAAAACCAATGGTCACTCTGACCGGCCATAACAATTAACTTCATAAAAAATATATTAGTTCTTTTTTGGATATATGAACTACTGATGATATATATATATATATATATATATATTGGCTTGGACGGCTACTTTGTGAGCTTCTAGGCGGACAAGTTCGAGGGGCGTGCTGAATCCTGAGACAGGGATGCGGCTCTGTCCCAGCATCGACAATGTCTTGCTACTTGAGGCGGCAGCATCAGCAAAGTCTATTGGTTGGGACGGCCACATTCGAGAGTGCAGTGCAGCTGGAGACCACATGGAGAGCACCGGTACTGAATGGTGGTCGCATCGAGTGAGTCTTACAGTTAGGTCTGGTTGCTTGAGGCGACAGAACAACAATGTCTTCTTGCTTGGGGCAGCAGCAAGGGCAAATGTCTTGCTGCTACGTGGCACCACACAGGTGATTAGTAGTCAGACGGACATATAGACCAGGGATGGACAAGACATAAGGACCGGGGACTGTTAGTCAGATGGACATCTATATATATAATGCCTCAGTATTATAATCATCAGTCTAGTTATTAAATATGCTTATCAAGTTTGGTTAGAAATTTACCTGTTTCTGTGCTGCTAGGCTCTTCTGCAAGTCACTGATTGTGTCTTCAAGCTTCTTAATCTTACGTAAAGCATCATCATCAGCCAACTTTCGCCGCTCCTTGCGCTCGGCTTCCTGCATCTTTCGAATGTGATTGTGGAGATCTTCAACCTCTTGACGAGCTTTCTTTTCTGCTTTCATTAACTGCAACAGACAAAATACAAAATTAAACAGATAATAAGTACAGAAGATATTTAGCTATTAAAGCAAACAGAGAGATTTTACTTCTTTTGTCTATAAATATAAATATATTATTTGTTTAGTTGTTCTTTTGTGCAAATACACAAAGTGCTCAATGCACATAGATATTAGAATTGTGTAAAGTAATTTATTATAACTGTGTGATGGTAAACTAAATTATTTCCTTACATCTAAAAAGCTTTATCAAGCATACTACTTAATGAAATAATATATTATCTTCTTACAAGCTATTTAGTCCTATTGACTTATTCATTGCATAAAACTATGGTCCTCTGGCTCACCAACTCTTATCAAACCCAAGCCAGCATGGAGAATGGACGTTAACCAATAATAATGGCGATGGTGGTGATGATGACGATGATGATCATTGTAAATCTAATCTGACACAGAATAAATTTAAACTAAATGAATCTGCAGAGACTAGGTCAGTGATTTTCAACCAATTCTTTTACCTATGGATCCCTTTGATTCTTATTTTACTCAAGGGGAGTGACCCTCCTAGCTAGTAAATGTTTAAAAACCCTATTATGCTTTTATAATTAATTATTATTAGGAATTGTATATAAAAAAAAAAATTGTTAAAATATTTTGTGTATTGTGTAAGAATAAGCAATATATTTGCACTTAAATTTTAACAACAAAATCTTATATGGACCCAGGTTGAGAACCACTGGTCTAAGTTATCAAATTTAGTCATAATGATTTCTCATGTTTAACTCCAAAGGTGGACATTTTACCTGGACTTTGTCACGATTCTCTTTCGATGATGAACTCTTGTACATATCCAGTAGCAACTTCATTTCCTTCTGGCTGTCTTGATTTTTCCTAATTAAGTAAATCAAACAACCAATCAATAGTAAAACGAATGAATTAATAATATTGTTGTTTATACAGCTCTTCAACATAATCTAACTTGGGGCTCTCTGTTTATATATACTTATTCTAGACGTTCCTAAACAGAGTGATACAAGAGAGAGAGATGAGGAGAGAGAGAGAGAGAGAGAGAGAGAGAGAGAGAGAGAGAGAGAGAGAGAGAGAGAGAGAGAGAGAGAGAGAGAGAGGGTTGTGCTCTTCAGACATATCCAACTATGTTCATGCAACACTTGCATAAATGATACCAAGTTTTAAATTTTATAATTGAAGATTAACTGAGAAAACCTTAGAGACAAATAATTATAGTAGTAATAGTAGTAGTAATATGAAGGTGCATGGCTTAGTGGTTAGAGCAAGACACTTTATTTCATGTTGCTCCACTTTCACCCAGTTATAGAAGTGAGTTGCGACGCCACTGGTGCCAGGCTGTATCGGCCTTTGTCTTTCCCTTGGACAACATCGGTGGCATGGAGAGGGGGGACTGGTATGCATGGGTGACTGCTGGTCTTCCACAAACAACCTTGTGTAGACATGTGCCTAGGAGGAGAGCTTTCTAGGTGCAAAACCCATGGTCATTCGTGACCGAAGGGGGTCTTTACCTTTTACCCTTTAGTAATAGAAATAGTAGTAGTTGTAATAGTAGCAGCAGCAGTAGCAGTAGTAGTTTTAGATACAGGCCAACACTAATTGAAGAGACCCATATTTAAATAACTAGATCAGTTGATGTATCCTAACTTGAGTGTGTGTGTGTGAAGGTGGGGAGGGGGAGATGCAAGGAAGAGGTAACTGTAATTTCTAGTAAGCCGAGCAACAACATAGAGGCTCCCTTTTGTTCATGTTGCTTAGCTTCATGTCAGTTTCAATCCAGCCCATCTATGACAAAAAGATGAAGAGAAGAATTCCATAAGTGTGCAAGAAGCAGTGAGGCTGGTGCAACATGTTGTATGCAACACATAATCGTATTTGGGAAGCAAAAAATAAACTGTTTATTTATAATAACTACAGTAGTGTTAAATGTAGTGATTAGGAAATATTATTAGGGTGTCAGTTAACATTAATTTTTGCCTGAGCAAGCAAAGGAGACAAGTCTGAATGTTTGTGCTTATTAGGCCTCATCAGCCAAAGTATAAGCCTCCTTCATCACTACTTTCCGGCATTGTAGTATTTAACTTACTATTTAAAAATTAGATCAATTATTGTTCAGGCATCCTATAAGTCACAGTTAGGTCTTCATGAATTGGTACACATGCACACAATAGAGACAGAGATGGGGTGGGGGTGGGGGTCTTTACAATTCTGTTGGAATATTAGACAAAGAAAAGAAGTTATTAATAACAACCAGTGTCGATAAGTGTTTGTTTGTAGGTAGCTATGGGCTGCGATATTGCTGTTATGATGTCAGATCTTTCTTTCTCTCCATCACACACAGCATACCAACAGAGCAGGCATAAATAAACAGGTGTTTGTACATAAGACTGTCATGCGGTTCTAAATATACACAATGACAATAATAATAATGCTTACAACTATAAGCACAAAGCCTGAAATTTTGGGGGAGGGGACTAGTGGATTACACCGACCCAAGTGGTCAACTGGTACTTATTTTTATTGACCCTGAAAGGACGAAAGCAAAGTTGACCTTGGCAGAGTTTGAACCCAGAACATGGAGACAGATGAAATACCACTAAGCATTTTATCTGGCATACTAATGATTCTGCCAGCTCGCTGCCTTAATAATAACAACAAAACTGATATATATATATATAGGCGCAGGCGTGACTGTGTGGTAAGAAGCTTGCTTCCCAACCCCATGGTTCCGGGTTCAGTCCCACTGCGTGGCACCTTGGGCAAGTGTC
>JAOPUL010003389.1:3659140-3679366 GCA_027564515.1 Octopus rubescens | reverse complement strand
TTATAGATGAGTTTGAACTGACTGAAGGAGAAAGTGTTCTAAGGATGTTGTAGTCTGGATATATAAGAACATATGAATCATCATCATCATTTAACGTCCCTTTTTCCATGCTGGCATGGGTTGGATGGTTCGACATGAACTGATGAGCCAGAGAGCTGTGCTGAGCTCCAATGTCATCTTTGGCATGCCCTCTACAGCTGGATGCCCTTCCTAATGCTGACCACTGATACTTGTTTCAGCCTGTATTATACTTCAAACAGCAATATAACCTTTTCTACAAGGCCTACTTCTTAACTCTTTAGCATTTAGATTACTCTGGCAAATGTATTGCTTATTTATTCACATCGTTTCGAATTAATCATGCGTTATCTTGTGGCTTCAAGATTTCAATGATGTTAGATCTGGCCAGTTTGAACAAGGCAGTTTTGAACAAGGAAGTTTGAACAAGGATAAAAAAGGCAGAATATTTGGGCCGGATGTGGTCAGTTTAAATGCTAAAGGGTTAATAAATCAATGCTGACTGGTTGTTGCTTTGAAATTTTCTACTCTATAATATACAACACTCATATTTTTGGACAGTGTTTTCATGGATCCAAATTCAAATACTGCCACCGTTGATGTAACCATTTATGATTCCTTACATCATAAAGTACTGTAGCGGAGCTATTGTCCAATCTTTACCTTTAGTTACCACAAAGTCGTTTTCGACTTTAGCTACCTTTTTGGGATCATCATGTGATGGCCCAGTCCATTAGGTGTTGCATGAGCATCTCCACCCCTTGGAGAAATGGCCTGGAGTTCCCAAATATTAGTTATATAAGGGGAGATTTGTCCCCTAAGACTAGAGAGGAGAGGTTCCGGCAACAGACACTTCAGAGTTCCATGATGTGACCAGTAACCAACCAACCAACCAAGTGGCGAAGTCTTGACCAGCATATCTAGAGAAGCCTTAGGAAGTTTGATCAGCATATCTCAAGAAGCCTTTTAAAGTCTTGACTAGCATATTGAAAGAAGCCTTAGGAAGTTTGACCAGCTTATCTCAAGAAGCCTTGTTAATCATTGTAAATATAGCTGAGAAATAAAATATCATAAACTACTAAAAAGAATGAGATGTAATTATATTCATTTCTTCATACTACATCCTCCGACAATGACACCATGACAAATACACACACCACCATCAGCAATGATGCAGTGAGATTTATTCCACTACAAAATACTTAAATGAATATTCGAAGAAATTCAGGAGTTTGGATGAGTTTATATACTGTGAGGAGAAGAGGAATATGATAATTCTAATTTCTGTATGTGTGTATGGGTATTTTATTAAAAACAATGGCAATTTGTTTTGGCAGAACAAAACAAAACACCTTTTGTTGGACTCATCGTTTCAATAAAACATGTTCATACTCTGTATTAATACTTTGAGTTCTATATTCTAAGTAAGAGGTTCTCAACGTAAGCGGTACTGTTCCCAAGTAGGGTATGTCAAAGAGGGCATTAGACTTTAGGAAGCAGTAAGGTAACAATTAACATACTTAATTTTACCTATAGTAGTAATTATATTATACATGATTAAACTAGTAATGGTTATTAAAATAAAATGAGATCTAATGAGGCACAGAAAAGTCATTAACTTGTAATGTATAAAGTAAATTTACAACTTTTGTCTTTATTAATTTTTTTATCATTTTACTGTTAAAAGCTTATACAATCCATTTTTAGAGGAAATTTATAAATTATCATCCATGTTAAGTTAGTTTAGTCATGATACCTCACTCGCCATTTAGGTGGGCGCCAGGCATAGCAACTACTTAAAAGTGGGATGGAGGAATGGGGTGCAATAAAAAAAAAAGGTTAATAACCATTTCTCTAAGTAGCCTTACCCTGTTTCTCTGAACATGATATGAGGTTTCAACAACCCTACTTCACTGAGGACTATTCAACTTCTCTAGTGTTGGTGCCAAAAGAAATTGCAACCCACTAAAGTACTTGTAAAGTGGTTGATGTTAGGAAGGGCTTCTAGCAATAGAAACCAAGCCAAATGACATAAAAGAGAACCTAGTCTCTGCGAGCAGTAGCTTTCAATAAAGAAGAGGATGACTTGGATCTCGATGGCCTGTCCAATGCATGCCAGCAAGGAAAGCAGACAAAAATATGATCACTGAAGTTTCATATGATTTGGGAGAATGGAATTTTACATTTAAATACTGACATTTCCTCTGATAGAAAATAGATTTTTTAAAACCTTTCCCTCAGAGAAAGAATCAATACGAAAACAACGAATTCCTCTCTTTATCCTCAGCATACAAACATATCCAAACTCACCAACTTCCATGTTTAATTTTTGCTGACACATACCTCCCCTCCCCAGTTAGCTTGGTGCCTCTTTTATTGATTTATTATTTCAATGATTAAGTTTTAATCTCAATTAAAAATTAATTATGAACTAGACTATTACAGTCAGTCTCAAATGGGTTTACATATGAAAGACAGATACACTCTTGTCAAAGATAATATTTAAAAAATATAACATAACATCTTTTAACTTACCTGCAAACAACCTTTGCATTTTTCAAACACAACATTGATATTCTTTAAAACATATTCTTGCAGCTCTTCTTCATTTTTCAGGGACAGTTTTCCCAATAGACCATCAATAGCTTCTGGGAAGTCTATCAATCCAGCTGGTATGGTTGAATTATTTTCTGAAGATGAAAGGTCCAGACCAGAATGCTGAGTCAACTCGGGAACAAGAAGAGGAACAGGACAAGGTGTATTGGTGTTTGATGCTGGGGGTAGTAACTGGACATTACCAAATGGTGGTGGACCACAGTCTGGATCTAATAGCGCTCCTTTGAAACAATAAATATTAGATGAAAATTTGAAGGAAATGGATTTTTATGCAAACAAACAAATATACACACACACATATTACATATATGTAGTTTGAACAATATTCAGAGAAAAAGAGAAGAATATTAACTTAGATGGCAAATTAGCAGAGTTGCTAGAGCATTGAACAGATTGATTAATGGTAATCATTCTGGCTTTCTCAAAATGGCTCAGACTACATAAATCGGTACCAAGTTCAATAATCGATGTAGAAAATAACTGCAGTGGAAGGCTGTTGTATCTTGCTTGAAGGAGGGGATCTTACTAATGAGAAAGCAGTTGTAGTAGTATGCAAAATTTTATAAGCAACACAGGAGTTTAAAAAATGAGTGGAGGTACTACTTTCCTACCAAGAACATATTCTTGCTTTTTTTTATAATAGCATATGCTTTGAATATTCCATTGTTTGGGTTAACACATTTTTTGTATAATTCTTGACTTCCAGCGCAGTTATAGTAATGAATGTTCAATTCAAAACATTGATGGTTCAAATTCATATGACAAAACCACTTTCACTCAAAAACATGCAGCAGTTATAGTGGCAATTATTAAAAACATTTTTTGGCACCACATAAAAAACACCTGTGTTGGTGCCATGTAAAAAGCACCAGTGTTAGTGCCACGTAAAAAGCTCCTGTGCTGGTGCCACACAAAAAGTAGCAAGTACACTCTGTAAAGTGGTTGGCAGTAGGAAGGACATCAAGCCACAGAAACCATGCCGAAACAGACAATTGGAGCCTCGTGCAGTTCTCCGGCTTGCCAGCTTGTCCAACTCATGCCGGCATGGAAAACGGATGTTAAATGACGTTGATGATGATTCAGGACTTTCACTTTCCTGATAAAGGAAATGATGAACCAGATCTGAAATGCATCAAGAAAGCCTTGTGGTGGATGTTCTACAGAGCCACCAGAAGTCAGAATTTTGACTTGACTGTTCCATTCATAAAAGAAGTATGAGATTTGTTATACTTACCAGCTTGTTCTTCATTTTGTGATAAATCTGCAACATTAGCCGCATCATTAGACATAGGATAAGCTACTCTTTTATTCAGCAGTGTTCTTCTTGGTGGTGTTTGTTTAGTGTTGGCACTAGAATAGTCAAACATTGGTGGATCATTCCACCCCCTCTCTGTATTTCCTGAAAAACAATTGAACAAACATGAGATGAGTTTGTCGCTGCAGTAAATTCTATACTGTAATTTACACATTTCTTGAGACACCTTCAGCTGGCTCTCACTAAATCAGTTTACCTAGCTAGAAAATAGGTACCATGGTTAGTACACTTGCTGTACCTTATGGTAAATGCTATATCATTGATAAAATTGTTCTATATTTTTGAGACGAGGAATTATGTACATTATTTACATTATATACATTGGACAGATATGTGTATATTGCATTGTTGTTAACACAACATTTCGGCTGATGTCCTCTCCAGCTTTCACGGAGCTGAGTTCAATTCCTGAAATAACACCACCAAGACACCTGATGAAGCTGAAACGTTGTGTTAACAACAATACAAAATGAGGACACATATCCGTCCAATGTATATAATGTAAATAATATATCATTGATGTTTCAATAACTATGGCTAATAGAGTAGAAAGTGAATTAATAGATAATGCAAAGCATGACAGGAATCTTTTATTTTTTACTTGTTTCAGTCATTTGACTTCGGCCATGCTGGGGTACTGCCTTGAAGAATTTTTAGTTGAACGAATTGACCTCCGTACTTATTTTTTTAAGCCTGGCATTAATTCTATTGATATCTTTTGCTGAACCACTGGATCACAGGGACATAATACACCAGCACTGGTTGTCAAGCGGTGGCAGGGGACAACACAGACGAAAAGACACAACACACGCACACATGAAGGGCTTCTTTTTAGTTTCTGCCTACCAAATCCACTCACAAGGCTTTGGTCGGACCAAGGCTATAGTAGAAGACGCTTGCCCAAGGTGCCACGCAGTGGGACTGAACCTGGAACCATACGGTTGGGAAGCTAGCTTCTTACCACACAGCCACACCTGCGCCTTTATCAAATCAAGCAGACCTGTGATCAAAAACATTCCATCTGTGACCACCCTGTCTTTTAGAATGTACATGATAAAAAGTTTAATTTAAACAAATATTGTTTCGTTGTTTACATTGATGGGATAGTGTTTATGTTGAAGCAGTTGTTTTCACAGCAAGATGAGTTGAACCCTTTTATGTTAGACAAGCAAATGTAAGAAAGAGAATCGTGTCCCTTCCCCAACGTTATACTAATTATAAATGTTCAACTCCTGACCATGCAGTCAGTATTTCCGGTATTTTAACATCATAATCACGGGGCTAGTATTACAGCATCTTAAACCTCACAACCCTAAGTGTCAATGATGAAATCATACAGGATTAAAATGAACGCAATGTGTCATATTGCATACCCATCCAAGCCATACTACAATGTTCAAAAAGATACTGAACAACAAAGTTGACACGGGAAGGATTAGAACTCACAATTTAGATAATACTAGACACTCACCAAATACACTCTTGCATATACTCTTCCTTAAAAAAAAAAAAAGAAAAAAAAAGAATGCTTCTTTTTAATCATAGGTCTGCATAATTACAGTCTATATACTTACTTATTTCCTACTGTTCCTATTGGAACACTGGGCGACGAGTCCCCCTCCATTTGCAAGGGTCACCAGGAACCAGAACAGTCTATTTAGCCCTGATCAAACAGATTTACGATTAAAACAATACGTAACCACACCAACATTGTTTTATGTCAGCTTTCTATGTTAGTAGAGGTTGGACAGTTAGACAAGATTTGATGAATAGGAGGACTGTGGTGTGCTCCAGTGTCCCAGTTTTGGCATAGTTACTACAGCTGGATACCCTTCCAAATGCCAACCACTTTATATTGTTTGGTTGACTATTTGCATGCCACGTGTTTACTTGATCAAGGTAGCTGCACAACGATAACCACAAAGAGGCCATTAAGTGGTTATTTGATCTGCTACAAAATTTCATCTGACAGTAGGACACAACAGATAATGCAGTCCTAGATATAATATGTCTGAAAATAAGGTAAGGGCATAGTTGGAACATCTTTGATCATAGGCCTTACCTGGGCTGCTAGAAATAAGAGTCAATCTTTCTAAAATAAAATCCTACCATTTACAAAACAACAAAGCAAAACAGTTGGATATAGTTATAGATATAACTCTAAAAGACAGGGTGGTCATAGATGGAATGTTTTTGATCATAGGTCTGCTCCATAGAGGTTGACTATGAGTTAAACAACATAAGCAAGCTCACAAAAGAGCCCCTACATTGATGCTCAACTTGCTAAAGACAGTAGTCAAATCTCCTCTCTCTCTTTTCGTGTGCCTTCCAACAGGTCTTGGCAATCATGGACATCCATGCTAAATGTTTGAAGATTCATAATTTTTATTATAACCAAGTCCTTAATTCAGTGTATTATTTTAGTTGCTTAACTTATTGCAATATTTTAGTCAAAGTGAAGAAACGGAGAAAACTAATGATGGTTTGAGTCGGTAAACAATGTTTACAAAATAATACAATTAAATTTTCTTAAGAGTTGATAATCAAATTTGTATGAGAATATGTATTAAGATCAATTGTCCATATTTTCTTTTCAAACAAAGAGCAAGAACGAAAACAAATTAAATGAAATTAGAATACTAGTCTAGATTCATAGCTCATTTGGCACTTTCGCTTTTCAGCTAAACAAATACGCTTTTTACATTTTCACTAGCTAACTTGATAGTGATTGATTTTGATAATTTAAAACAAAATATTTAAAAGATATTTCACAAGTTGAATTATTTCCCATCTTTTTTATTAATAGGTTTGTGAAAGAAAAAAAAAATTAATATATGACTTGATCATAAGCATTTTTAAAGAAATTGTGACAGAATTCTGGTTTAAGCACCCCATATAACTGTTTTTATTTTTTGGAATTTTCAGAAAATCTTTGCGGATTTGTGTTCTACATACGGGAATTCATACGATTATGAAAAAACCAAGAGAAAAAAAGAAAATTTTGTGTGATTGAAGGGCTATTTAACTGTTATTTTTAGCATATCTCTCGACCCTCCTCGTTTGTTTGTCACTGACGTATTGATGTTTTTCAATATCTTTCTCCCCATAAACACATATAATGGTCTATTCCTGGGACTTAAGCTCTAAAAAGTCGGACTGTCCGTATTGTAAACTGTGAAGTAAAAAAAAAATTCGGAAAAAAAAAAAAACTTTTTTAAAATTTCGAATAAAAAAAATTTTTTTTTTTTCATAGTCCTATGAATTCCCGTGTGTAGAATACAAATTCGCAAAGATTATCTGAAAGCTCCACAAAATAAAAAGTTATGAAGGGTTGTTTGGGGTACCTAAAGCATCATTCCGCCGAAATTGTTTTTTCCCTGCGTGTTTGTTGTTGGTGGTTAAGCTCCAGGTTGGGCTTTTCAACAATTTAAAATTTTTTAATTTTTTTTATTTCACACACGTCGAACTGTATTATTTATCCTGTCCTTTCTTTCTCTTTTTTAAAGGTGGTGCGGTATAACATGAGGGAGATTTAGTTACTATTTCTTGCAGGTCGAGCTATTTTAAGTGGGCGTAAAAGTGAAAGGAATAAATTAAAAAAATGGAAGTTCAAAACCGAAAAGCGAAACTGTTGAGAAAAGTGCGAATCTGGAGTGACACATTTTATTCTAATCAGATCCTTAAGTCATTGAAGTAAAATAATACAATTCGAAAAATCTAGTGACGGGTTGCCTCGGCATATATTAGATACATAAAGTTTACGAAGTTGAGTAAGTTCCAATTCTGTTATAAGGTGTTAAAATTAGACTGGGAATAGATTAAAATCAATTCCCTATATTTTCCATGCCATCAAGAAAGTTAATTTTTGGACAGTTTAAATTAAATCAGTCGTAATTCTTTCTAATGTTGACACAAGGTTAGCAATTTCGAGAGGAGGAGGCAAGTTGATTACATCGACCCAAATACTTAACTGGTACTTTATTTTATCAATCCAGGAAGGATGAAAGACAAAACTGACCGTGGCGGGACTTGAAGTCAGAATGTAAACAGTAGGAAGAAACACTGCTAAACATTTTGTCCGGCGTGGTAACGATTCTACCAGTTCGCTACCTTGAAATCAGTTGTAGGAGTATCGCTAAAACACTTTTATAAAACACAACCTAAAACACTTCGAAGGGAAGCTACTCCGCGATTTATCTCCCCATGATCTCACAATTTGATAAAATTTGCTCTGTAACATAAAACTGTTAAATAAAAAAATAAATAAATAAAAAAAACCCCGAAAATAATACACTTTTCTCAGTTTGCTTTAAAAGGAATTTTCTCTGGAACCTTAATATCTGCATCTTGTGTTTGTTGATATACATTCTGATATATTTACCTTAAATTCTTTACTTCTCTGTTCATTTATTCTCTTCATTACATCGTTATCATTTAACGCCCACTTTTCCATGCTCACAAGGGTCGGAGACGGAATTTGTTGAGGCGAAATTTCTAAGGCCGAATGCTCTTCCTGTCACCAACCCTCAATTGTTTCCAGGTAAAGTAACGACCAGACATGTTTTTATGGAAGATTAGAAACGAAAGACACTACTTGCATGATAGTGATGCTCGTTTACAACTATCACACGGTGTCACGACAAGACAGCATCACATACAGACACAACACATACATATGTATGTGTGTATGTGTATAAACTGAAAGAAACCTGTCATATATATAGTTTCTGTCTACCAAATCCACTCACAAGGTTTTGGTTGGCCCAGGGCTATAGAAGACACTTGTCCAAGGTGTCATGCATTAGGACTGAACCTGAAACCATGTGGTTGGGAAGCACACTATATATCACACAGCCACACCTGTGACCTGCACATGTAGCTTGTAAAACAAGGTTCTGCTGTTAAGAAACATTCAATGCACCAGCTGTCTCCATTAATACTACTGGTGTTGCAAATTCAAGGAAAGAAAAAATTCAAAATTGAGGCAACATAAGAGTATTACTGCAATTTTACTTGCTGAATCTGGTGGACTATTTTCACATATCTTTACCAAAAATTGTACCAGAGAAGTAAATGCCTTAAAGGTTGTCAACGAAATGTGGCTTCTCTACAGACCCCGCTAGGGTCATAGAACTCATTTCAGTTCTTGAGTACAAAAGCCAGAATAGATAGAGAGTTGAGTTTGCATGAAGTCCATTGTTTGATTCAATTGTGTTAGCAGCTCCATTACAGACCTAATGCCTTATATTTTCTTTCTATAAGCTATTTCTTTCCACCAAAAAGATACTATCAGTCCTTCAAGTTCTACCACTGTTTGTAGACTCTACATAATATACTTGAAAGAAATGCTCTTTCGTGTCATTTTCAAGCATAATGTAAGCACTTAGTGTTTACATTAGGTAACCACTGTGTGAGGTGAGACATTTGTAGTTTCAGCCGTCAGAAATGAATTCATTGTTGTTGCCTTGGTTTCATTTAATATTGATTTTCTTACACAAATAGACAAAGACTTACTTATTTCATTCTAAATATGCTTTGATGCTTGTTTTTTTTTTAAATTTTTAGATGACATACAGCATCTACATGGTTTTCCAGGACAATGTTATATTTGAAAAACAAAACAAAAACACAGCTGGACCAGATCAAGGAAGTCTTCTGTGTTTAAACTTGGTTGGTTTTCATCCTTACTGCTAAATGGTAGTCCTTATTGAGCCACCCCCACCCTGGATCATATTTCTTTAGTTCTCTGCTTCCCCCTGCGAGGTGGAGTAGCTACTACAGCGTGTGTCGCTGGCCATTCTCCGTGGCAACGCCACCGAGGTCATTACCGCGGGGCACGGCTGAATACCACCCCTCATCCCGGGACCCGTGCCACCCCACCCACCCTGTCTTCTCTCGTTACTAAGTAAAACAGAGAATTCTACAAACAAATGTTGTATTGAGAATGTTGATTATTCCTTCTCACTATTTTAACATGTGTCCGAATTTTACCTTAAGTGAGTCAAACAATCTACCGTTTCTACCCAAACGTCCTTACTTTTATTTGCCACTAAAAGATTTTTGCAAGGTCTTCTTAAAATCATTCATTGGGACTATACTAAACATGCATGCTTCAGATTGATGTTCCAGTTTTGCTTGGTGCTATTTATTCTATTCTAACTTGTTTTATCTCAATTCATGCTGTTTAAACATTAATCTTTCTAACCTTTGATATTCATCGATTTGAGAGGAAAAAACCAAGAAAAATATTAAAACAGCAGTCTTTTGTTTCAGTCATTAAACTGCGGCCATGCTTGGGCCACCACTACCTTGAAGGATTTTTAGTCAAATGATTCGACCCCAGTACTCATTTTTTTAAAAGCATGGTACTTATTCTATTGATCTCTTTTACCAAACTGCTAAGTTATGGGGACATAAACACACCAACACTGATTGTCAAGCGGTGGGAGGGAGGGGGGACAGACACAGACACACACACATTATATATATATATATACACACACACACACAATGGCCTTCTTTCAGATTCCATCTACCAAATCCACTCACAAGACTTTGGTTGGTCTGAGGCTATAGTAGAAAAGACGTGACTAAGGTGGGACTGAACATGGAACCATATGATTGAGAAGCAAGCTTCTTACCACACAACCACACAATCATAATAGATCAGGTCTTTCTTTTTATTAACACGAGCATCAATCCATTTCAAGAGACTAATTAAAAAATAACCTTATTTCAAAGATATTTTTCCTGAAATTTTCTAAATCTACGCACATTTATTTTTGTTTTATTTTTCCAACAAACAGTTTGTTCTCAACGTACTAAATACATTGAGGTATTGACAAAGTAATGCCAGAATAAACCTTAAGGCCTGAAATGTTGATGGGAAGGGTCTAATTCAATTATATCAATCCCAGTGCCCGACTGGTACTTATTTTATTGACCCTGAAAAGATGAAAGGCAAAGTTGACTTAGGTGGAATTTGAAATCAGAAATGTAAAGCCCAAAGAAATGCCATGAAGCATTTTGTCTGGCATGCTAATGATGGTGTCATCTTGCTAATGCCAGAATAATAAATATTCATATCTTTATCTTTTTGGAGTGTGTGTGTATTGGAGGGGGGGGGGTCACTTATTTTATCATCAAAATAATAAATCTAGAGACTGGCTAGTTTTGTCATATCAAAAGGCTCAGTCAAATTATTATTTAATCCTATTTTGGTATGATATTGATTTGTGACATAGACTCAAAATCAACATGTTGGAGGTGATTGAGAGAGTGTACCTAGGGCAGAATGACCTACCATAGTTGTTGTACTTGTAGGAAAATTGCATCATTCTATAATAAATAATCTAGATGCTTTTATTAACTTTGAATAAAAATAATTAAAAAAAAAACAAAAAAACATTTCATATTGAAATTGCAAAGGTTATGATATGCACTTTTATAAATTATTTATTAAGTTTATTATTTGCACATTGGTGACGGCATTAGTTGGACTTTTTACATATTGATTTAGTAATAGTGGATGTAACCAGCAGCTGAAAAATAAGTGCTAGTAATATGTATTTTGCACATATATAGTTTTTAATTTTGAGTAAAAGGACACTTTTTGAAATGAAGGGGGAAAAAAAGAGATCCTCAAGTACACCTTCTTCAACTGCCTGGGTGATGGTGGTAATGGTAGCATAATCCCACGTCAACTCTCATTGAGCAGAACTATGATCAAAGACATCCCGGCTAGTGCTGCCATTAATTGGAATGGCACTTCCTTAAGGAATTTGGTGAAAATAGTGTTTTGACCTTTGGCATCAGCAAAACCTTCAACAAGTGCTAGAAATAGGCATTAGTTATTTGGGGAATATTCTTAAAACTCAACAGAAAATGCTGCATGAAAAACTAATCTCACAAATTCTTCATTTGAAAATTATGCACACACATTATGTACAACCTTTATCTTTGACTCAAAGGCAAATTTATATATTCTAGCCCTTAAAATGCTCTCCAATCTTATGCATTGTTACATGAGGTATATAGACTATACTATACCATTTGACCTGCTAAAACTAGCAGTCAAATTTTACTCTATTTCAGCCAACTTAAAAAAAAACAACAAAGGATGCATTAGAAAATGTTTGAGTTTAAGGATGCCTCCCTCCCACCCAATGAGTCACAGAGGCACTGTAAAGGGTCATGAGCATTACCTTGTCTTTTGACTAATATATGTGTGTGTTGAACTATCCAACAATCCATGCCAGCATGGAGAAAAAGGACGCCATGTGGCTGTGTGGTAAGAAGCTTGCTTCCCAACCACATGGTTCTGGGTTCAGTTCCACTACGCGGTTACCTTGGGCCAACCAAAGCCTTGTGAGTGGATTTGGTAGACGGAAACTGAAAGAAGCCCGTTGTATATATATATGTGTGTGTGTGTCTCTTTGTGTCTGTGCTTGTCCCTTGACAACCGGTGCTGGTGTGTTTACGTCCCCGCAACTTAGCGGTTTGGCAAAAGAGTCCAATAGAATAAGTACCAGGCTTAAAAAAAAAAGTATTGAGGTCGATGCATTCAACTAAAAATTCTTGAAGGTGGTGCCCTAGCATGGTCGCAGTCTAATGACTGAAACAAGTAAAAGGTAAAAAATATAAAAAATGGTAAAAGGTAATTATATTCAGATAGGTCAGAGGATCTTGGCTTGATCATACATTTTATTTTTAGTTTAGTTGGATGCCCTACCTAACACCAACCATTTTACAGAGTGTAATAACGGCTGCGTTTTATCAGGGTGATATCAGCATTAGATTTGTCATATCCTTGACAAGAATATATGGTTCTCTTGACTTCATTTTGTCTTTGATCATTTTCCAACTACTCTACAGAACATACTGGATGCATTTCATTGTAGTATCAACAGAGGTTGCCTTGGGTCCCGTAATACTGAAAGGGCTCACTACTCTATGGTGTGTCAGTCTGCTCAAGGCTATGTAACCAAATAAGTGAACAGCCGATAGAGAAGATAGAAGAAAAACCAGGATGAGTGGATGAAGGAAATAAAAGTATGATTATAGATTTAGTAACATCTTTAGTTAGACAGGTAGCATAGTACTATGACTAGAAGGGAGGGTATCAAGAGGCAGAGGGAAGGCAACAGATGTAGATTTGATAGGGATATTAGGCAAGATGCTCAACTATATCATCATCATCATCTCATATATATATATATATACATATACATATATATTATATCTCCCAGTTTTCATTACTACCTCCATTTTAACATTTGTTTCACTAATCATTATGGTCTTTTGTCCATCATGAAGTTCAGTATCATGAGACCAGTCTTCCCCACTTCATGCTATGACTTCTTGAATTTTCTCTCTTGCATATTTCATCTAATTCCTTTTATATCTTGTTTTTCTTTCAGCTCATTTTTACTCCATTACTCATGCATTCAAACTGGCCATATCAGGTCCAAATATTCTACTTATTTTATGTTCAAACTGACCTGATCAGTCTTCTCACACCAACCCTACATTGTCATTCTAAAAATAAAACACTCACATCATCGAAATCTCAAAGCTACAAGATTCTGTATGATTAATTCAAACAATGTGAAGAAATAAGCATTACATTTGACAGAATAATCTGAATGCCAACAGGTCAATATTATAAGCCTAGTGAAAGGTGGCGAGCTGGCAGATTCGTTAGCACACTGGGAAAATTGCTTAGCAGCATTTTCTCTGTCTTTACATTCTGAGTTCAAATGCTGCTGGGTTTGATGAAATAAGTACCACTTGAGCACTGGGATCGAAATAATCGACTTACCTCTCCCCTAAATTTGCTGGAATTTTACCAAAATTTGAAACCAATATTATAAGTCCAGTGAAGTATGTTTGCTTCATTTCTTTCTAATCTTTGCAAACCCTCAGCATTTAGGGCCCACATCTTCACTACCATATAGTATCACACTTAGTACACAGGCATCATACACTCTGCCTTTCCCTCTGAGAAAGAAAACTTTGTCATCAGCAGAAGTAGTAGCTCTCTAAACTTTTGTTTCTACTCTGGCTACTGTTTTTTGTGCGCACCCACCTACACTGCTAATTAGGTAACCTTGGTAATAGCAGCTATCTACTTTAGGGAGCTGTCAGAACATTTGAAGAGAATCTATTTTCTGTATACTCTTAGTGCTTACTGCTCCTGAGCATCTGCTACATGTAGCCTACTTTCTTTGTTAATCTGCCTGTAATTCCACTACACTTTTTGTGCATTCATAGTTTACGCTTTGGGTCACATAGGTATTTTTATTCCTTTTCTGCCATCATTTACCTGATCATAGAAGCCTTAGCTTCTTTCCTATTTACTAATACCTTAGTGTTGGCTAGGTTTACTTTGAGGACCCTGGAGTCTAGATTTTGCTTCCATGCCTGGACTCTTCTCTAATTCTACGTCAGAGTCAGCTACAAGAATTAGGTCGTTAGCATTAGAATTCCTACAGACAGATAGAAGATTATGATAAATAGGAAGAGAAGAATTGAGTCCTGGTAGACCCCACCCCCTACCTGCACTAAATTCATTCTGTAATCATTGCTCATTTTGTTGACTGCATTGCTGGACATGACTTGCACAGCCTCTCAAACCATTCATCTACCCCTGGTTTTCTTACTGACCCCCAGATTACAGTGAGTGGAACCCTATCAAAGGTCATCTCCATGTCAACAAATGCTAAGTACAACAGCTAAGTATTTCTCTAGCAATTGTGTCTCTAGGAGAGAGCATCAATGATACCTCTTCCTGGCACAACCTGTCCTGCATCTCATTTAGGCTTATATATATTTTAGTGATGATGTGGTGATTAACACATATGAATATATGATATTTGTACTGTCATCTGTGTGTGTGTATGTGTGCAAGCAACAAAACCTCCCAAAACTAGAGACTCCTTATTAGTATTACTCTAGCCATAATTAAACTCCCAATGAAGTTTAATAATGTAATATAAATATATGTTATAATACAAAACAACAAAACCATCATAAACCAAGAACTCTAACACTTTCAACCCTACAAGAATAAACAGCAACTTAGAAGAATGAGACCACAAGATATTAAAGATTGATAGACAACAAGCTTATCAAACATATTCCCATCATCAGCTTGCCTATACTTACACACACATGCATCTACATATACATGCATACATATATACACACACATATATAGATACACACACATATACATGCACACACACACACACCCACACAAACATATAGATCCTCAATCAGTTTTGAAAACTAGTATTCAGTTGTTTGCTTAACTGAATGACCTACTCTTTGGATTAATGTGTAGAGTGGCTGTGTATTCCACAGACACATGCACCTTTAACATAATTCTTAGGGAGAACCAGCATGATACAGTGTATGACAAAGTTGCACCTTTGAACAATCCATATAAGTTTCTAAAGTTTCTCTCTACCCATTTTCACTCACATGGTTTGGGGTTGACTTGAGACTGGTAAAAGACACTTGCACAAGATGTCATGCAGTGGGATAGAAACCTGGGCCTCGTGGTTGCAGAGTGAGCTACTTAATCATTTGGTTGTACTGTGTGTGTGTGTGTGTGTGTGTGTGTGTGTATTTGCTTGTTTATATATCTATATCTATATATTATCTATGAATATTAGGAACAGTTCAATATTTGGCACTAGTTCAATTTTGGAACAAACAACCCTTGATGTTTTAAGTTTTTCATGTGTGTACTTGCCCCTATGGGGGACCAATCTGTTTGCTGTCTTTCTCTTTTACAAACCCTCCATTATCAGAGCTGTCAAATATGATTAACAACCATAAGGGAGATTAGTTTACCAACAGTTTGGATTATTTTTGAAGAATACCTGTTATTGTTGCTATTGTGAGACCCTGGTCAGATTTCTATGGCATGGAAATAGTTCAAGTGGTTGTTTACTCCCTGTTCTATTCTCATTGAGTTGACTAATTCTGAAAGGCAAAAACATTCCAGCTCCAACCAATTCCCATTTTTATAGATGTTGGACTACTTTGTATTGTATGTTCTATCATTATTTTTTAACACAGTAGACTGATTTCAAGGCAATTTGGTCGTTATTTGTAGCAGTTCAAACCAGGCATGGGTAACCTTTTTCAAGAAATAGACCTTATGAGATATGGTTTGTCATCAGGCAGGACGTACTACTAAAAAATTCAAAGAAAGTTTTTATTAGGTATGCCATTCAGAAAGTCCTGTAGGCTGCAATTTGCCCATGACTGATATAGAGGCTACTTCATTGACTCCTTAAATGGTTGTTTGGTTGGGTGTAACATACGAATCTGGTCTGGAGATATTCCATGCCTTCATCAAGTAGAAGACAATGCTTTGCACTCTGACATGCAGTAATATAATCATGTAAAGGGCAATTTGAAAGCCTGGCCATTTCCTCGAAGGTTCGGTGTGTTCTTGCTTCTCTATAGATTCTTTTTTGTCCACAGCAAAGGTGGGCAAGAGGCAAGGTAGACTTGGTTAGAACCATCATCATCATCTTCATCATTTAACGTCAGTTTTCCATGCTGACGTGGGTTGGGTAGTTTGACTAGAGCTGGTATGGTCAGGGGCCGCACCAGGCTCCATTGTCTGTTCTGGCATGGTTTCTATGGCTGGAAGCCCTTCCTAATGCCAACCACTCCACAGTGTACTGGGTGATTTTTATGTAACACCAGCGCTTTTAACGTGGCATCAGCATCGGTCTCAATTCTGCTGTGGCAGATGGGTCTTCCTGAGTACAGCAAGGCACTAGCTATCTCGGTCTTTTTTCATCTCCTTCATAAGGCTCAGTGTCTTGAGATCGGCCTTCAGTACGTCATCCCATGTCTTCCTGGGTCTCCCTCTTCCACAAGTTCCATCTACTTTATGTGGTTGATAATGATAATTTGCATGTGTTTATGGCTGATGTAGTTATTGATGCTGATGTGCTTTGTCATGTTTCACTGGACAAGTATTAGTGTTTTTATGATGGTGTTAGAGTAGTTTCCTAGAGTTTTGTAAATGTGTTTGCTTGTTTAGGAATGATTGTGTTGTGGTAAGGACTGTGAAGACCGGGGCTTCTGGCAGCATCCAGCTATGCTCCTTGCATGTCCATGTGAGTTTTAGTTTTTAGTATTTTTATTTCAATGTACAGGCATGGCTGTGTGATAAGGAGCTTGCTTCCCAACCACATGGTTCCAGGTTCAGTCCCACTGCATGGCACCTTGGGTAAGTGTCTTCTACTATAGCCTCAGACCGACCAAAGCCTTGTGAGTGGATTTGGTAGACGGAAACTGAAAGAAACCTATCGTGTGTGTATATATATATGCTATGTCCACTTTGGATATTAATACTGCCTCTGTCGCTTTATTTATTATTAAGCCTTTTGTCCATTAGCAACATCAGCACCTGTTTTGGTTCTGTATTTCTATATATACCGCTAGCGCAGCAATAGCTGCTATTTCCAGTCATTGGTATCTCATTGATGAGGTCAAAATCAGACTGAAATCACATGATCTGATAGTCCGAGGGGTGGAAGTAGCGATGACTGTCTGCTGCTGGTGATAGCTATAATATGTGTGCTTTTACACCAGTTAACCATATGAAAGTTTTCTCTCTTGGTAAATATTGCAGTATTTTTTGTGTGTTCATACGCTATGTCCACTTTTAAGTGTTGATTTTTACCTTTGGGTACTAATACTGCCTCTGTCGCTCTCTCTCTCTCTCTCTCTCTCTCTCTCTGTGTCTTTGTGTCTGTTTGTCCCTACCACCGCTTGACAACCCGTGTTGGTGTGTTTACATCCCCGTAACTTAGCGGTTCAGCAAAAGACACCGATAGAATAAGTGCCAGGCCCTAAAAAATACAACCGAGGTCGATTCATTCAACTAAAAACTCTTCAATGTGGTGCTCCAGCATGGCTGCAGTCTGACTGAAGCAAGTAAAAGATAAAAGATAGTCTGTGTGCAACCTGTGTTGATGCAAAATGCATTATCATATCATCTTTGTAGAGAGACTTGAACAGAGTTGGCATAATCCTTGTTGGATCTAATATATAGTTTGTATACAATTGTTTGTTTTATATTGACAAAATTGGTATCTGTGAGTTCCCTGAGTGCATTATTTTACTTTCTTTACTATAGTTTCATGAACTGAGTTTGTTGTAGAGATGTAGTATTTTCGTTTTCTGGATGTTCTATGTTTTTTAGCATGCAGGTTGGTTGTATTTACGTTCATTTGTGTTGCAGGTCAGAGAGTAGTGCTATTTTTAGAACATTTGTTTGGTGCTTGGTTTCTACGCAGCAGAAGTAGCATTGAAATATGTAGCTACATTATCTCATCATACCTATGTGGCTTTGGAAGGGTTTATAATCACTAGCTGCTGCCTGCCCCAGGAAGGGGTGGCAATTTTCTTCAGTCTGGTGGCTTGGGCGAAAATGTGTGTGTGTGTATGTGTGTGTGTGTGTGTATGCATGTAAGTTTATGTAGACGTGTGTGTGAGTATAGGCCAGCTGATGATGGGAATATGTTTGATGTGCTCATGTGTAGGTGACTAGAAGGGATGGAAAAGGCTTTTATTGACTTGTTAATGTTTTAGCATTTAAACAGGCTGTATCAGGTCCAAATATTCTATCAGTTTTATGTTCAAACTGGCCAGATCCAGCCTCTCACACCTGTCCTACAATGTCATTCGAAAAATAATCACATCATTGAAATCTCAAAGATACTGCAAGATTAATTCAAAAGAACAAGAATAAGCATTACAATATGATAGAGTAATCTAAATTGCTAAAGGGTTAAAGTTTCATTTGGTGTAGGAGGCTCTTAACCTTGGAAGTCAGGGTGGTCCATGTTCTGTGGGGTTCTTTGATTGGCTCTAAGTGACAGTCTTTAATCCTTTAGTTTTTAAACTGGCCATAGCTGGCTTAAATATTCTCTCTGTTCTATATTCAACCCAGCCAAGTCAGGCCTCTCACACCTACCCTACAATGTTATTCTAAAAGTAAGCAATTACATCATCGAAATTTTGAAGTTACAAGATAATGCAAAATTAATTTAAAACAATGTGAATAAGTAAACATTACATTTGGCAGACTAATCTGAATGCTAAAGGGTTAAGGACATCATAAAATTGTTGGTACTTTCCTACAGCCAATTTTTTATTTACTAAAGGATTAGTAAATAAACTATCAATCAGTGGATTCCTCACCATTTCCCTTCTCCGTGAGGAAGTGATAGCTATTCTGAAAGTCCACTGATCAACTATTACACTCATCTTACAAATATAATAGTTTATTGACTAATCCTTTAGTAAATAAAAGAAAATTGGCTGTCAATAATAGGAAGGTAATGAATTTTGTATACTGTGTATACTTTCATTAACATTTTTCTTTTATAAAGAAATACAACTGTTTATTAAACACATTTAAATTAAAATTGTCACAATGTGCAATGTGAATACAGTTGATTCCTTAGAATCAATAAAACCAAGAAAAAGAAAGAAAAAAAAGGGGGGAGCAGTGGAGGATGGGGGTGTGTGCACATATCCCAGAACAAGAGGGGTACTCAGCCACACCCTGTGGTAATGACAGCGATGGCATTGCCGCAGAGAATGGCCAGTGACACTCACTACAGTAGCCACTCCACCTCACGGGGCTCATTTCTCCAGCGGGCCACTGCTATCCATATTTTGCGGAGTAAGTCAGTGGTATGAGGACCACATTTGATTTCAATGTGAAACCCTACTTTTACGTAAATTGTCCACAAAATCTCCCCTCGTCTGTTACCTTTATTAGCAATTTCAAATAAAGGTACATTCATATCCGCCATTTGCATCATGTTAATGGAAGTAACTCAAATAGTAAAAAGGAAACAATAATTAACATCACATCTCCATCCTTACTGCAATATCACCTCTCTATCATCCACTCACACACATACACACATTTAGACTATTTAAAACATTACCAACACAGGAGTGTTGAATTTCCTTTCTAGTGTCTTTTGTTATTTTAGGAATTTGGACATTGAACTTTTGACCTTCCTCAACATTTGTAGAGAGTTCACAAATTTAGATAAATGACTGCTGCTAACACAAACTATCAGTAGTTTCCTTAGACTTTGGTCATATAACCATATAATATTTGTTCAGACCCAGAGCAGGACAGCCTGGTCACTCAACAATGCTATTGTCTATATTTTCATGTGTGTGTGTGTGTGTGTGTGTGTGTGTGTGTGTGTGTGTGTGTG
>JAOPUL010003389.1:3591502-3601742 GCA_027564515.1 Octopus rubescens | reverse complement strand
CGTCCCCGTAACTTAGCGGTTCGGCAAAAGAGATCGATAGAATAAGTACCAGGCTTGAAACAATTAGTACTGGGGTCAATTCATTCGACTAAAAATTCAAGGCGGTGCCCCAGCATGGCCACGGTCTGATGACTGAAACAAGTAAAAGGTAAAAGATACCATATTTCCCAGCATACAAGTCGATGTATTATATAGCGTAAACATTCAAGCATCCCTATCTTTCCAAATCCTGCTGCATTTTACATGGAATTTTTGGTCCTATAAAGTTGTCTTAGTATATATAAGCTGAGTCCTTTCAGTCAAATGATCTCACACAAAAGTGGAAATGACAATTTTTTCACATGTGCCAACACACTCTTTCTTTCTCTCTCTCTCTCTCTCTCCATAAATATATATATCCATTAAGTGTTGACTGTTGGGAAAAAAGAGTACTTGATACCATAGAAATTAATATTTTATGTTAGTTGAGTCAGTTTCTTGCTACTCTGAGTTTCGCTTGTCCTGGGCACCCACAGATAAAACTCAGAACAGCAAGAGACTGACTTGATCAAAATAATATTATATAAAATCGCCATACATATATGCTCATAATTTTTCCATCCATTTTCCCAAATTGATATGGGTTGGTCAGGTTGTCATAGTCTGAGACAATTCTTACTCAGCGTACCTGCCTGTCTGCCATCTACTGTGTGTGTGTGTGTGTGTGTGTGTGCATAAAGTATGTAGAGATCTAGCTGTGAGTGTATCTGAATGTGCATCAAAAATGTGTAGTTTTCTGAGTGTATGCCTGCAGGTGTGTATATATGTATTAGTGGATGTTTATATTTCAGATTTTATCATCACCATCATCATCGTTGCACCCAGCCCTCTATGCTTGTTTGATTCACATGGAGATGGACACACACACACACATATGTATATACATGTTTGTATGTACAAACAGAATACTCCTTACAGGTTCAGTTTATTCATTCAAGGCTGATGACTTCTCCTCACCACTACTCAGTTTCTCTCTAAGTATGACTTTGTAGGTAACAAAAAGATATATCATTATATGACACCTGAGCACTAATGCTAGGATATATACGAATATATCCAGGAGTATTTCAGGATATTTCAATGAATTCTTTTATTACCTGATGAATTCTTAGTGCAAAACTTTATCTAAGCAATAGAGTTATTGTTAGTTTTTAACAGATTTCTGTATATTTATATAAGATGCTTGGCTGCCAGAATTGTTAAAACATTGGACGAAATATCTCTTTGCATTTAAATCTTTTGGCTATGTAATAAGTTTGATTCCCAACCACAGGATTCCAAGTTCAGTCCCACTGCATGACTCCTACCTGAGGCAAGTATTTTCTGCTATTGCCTGGCCTGACTAAAGCCTTGAGTGAATTTGGTCAATGGAAACTGAAAGAAGTGTGTGTGTGTGTGTGTGTGTGTGAGAGAGAGAGAGAGAGACCGTATCCTTGCCTTGTCACATGATAGTTGTAAATGCATATCACTTTCATGCATGTAGTATCCTTCACTTCCAATCTTCTGTGAAAACATATCTGGTCATGGAGAAATATTACTTTATTTGAAAACAGGTGAGGGTTGGCAACAGGAAGGGCAGCTGACTAGAAAATCTGCCTCAACATATTCTGTCTGACCCAAATGATCATGGAAAAATGGACGTTAAAATGATGATAATTTTGCCATTTATCCTTCTTAGGTCTAGAAAATAAAAGTACAAGTCCTGGGCAATGGATTTTATGAAATTGTTAATGTTGCAGTTTTTGTTCTGGCAATTTACAAGTTCACCTACAATGACACTGGTGCCAAGCCATATTAGTTTTTGTATTTCCCACTACACAACATTGGTGGCATGGATAAGGAAGACTTGCTGTGTGAGAATCTACTGGCCTTAAGTAGTATAAACATGATCTGAAAGCACAAGTTTATATCAGAGTGTGTTCTATTAAATACCTGTTGATCAAAGATGGTGTAAGAGGCACATGAAAAGAAAAATTATATATACCTAAACTACACAACTATGTAGTTCAGTCTCTCTGCTCTATATACTAATCTATACCCATATCTATATATCTACAAACCAATCTATCAATGATCTATATATTTACATACTGATATATTTTCATGTCTCATATTGATTCTGTGCAATTCAATGCTAATTCAATTCTTTTATTACTGTTCTCCTTTCAGACAATCGCACCGTGGCTAGCTTGATTGAACAATATGATGCTGAGAATAAAAAGTACACAGTCACCCATCAAGAAAAGAAACAAAGTAAGTTAGAATTCAATATATATATATATTTACACTTTTTGTTTATTGCATAAGATAACATCTGTTCTGTTCACTTAGTTGTGCAAAGTGACATCTAGCCTGTTCACTTTCTGTTTATTGTACAAAATAACTTCTGGCCTATTCATTTTATGTTTATGGTACAAGATAATAGCTAGTGTGTTCATTTTGTACAAGATAACATCTGGTCTGTTCACTTTGTGTTTATCATACAAGATAACATCTATTTTTTTCAGTTGGTGTTTATTGTACAAGGTGAACTTTAGTGTGTTCATCTTGTGTTTATTGCACAACATTTGACCTGTTGACCATCAAGACACATCTAAAAAAATGAAAATTTAACAATGGTACTACAATATCAATTAAACCAGTCATGGGCAAACTGCAGGCTGCATAACTTTCTAAATGGCATGCTGAACAAAAAATTACCTCAGTTTAAACATTACTTCAGTTTTTTAGTAGTGCAGCCTACCTGATGATGAGCCATGCCTCAAGCTGCCTGTTTCTTGAAAAAGGATGCCTGAGTTAAGCATTTAAAAATGTTTTCTTACTTGATCTAGACCAGTGGTAGTGGACCTATGATATACATATCAGCAGTGACAAACTATAGACATTTAGGTGATACATGATGGACTTTGAGAAATAAAATGATATCCCTGTTATATCATGTTTGTAAATAAATGTTTGTAAATAGTTGGTTTTTTTATAGCTAAAACACGTGTATACATGCAAGTGTCATCCCAAAGAACAAGATAATGACAGAAATTGAAACTTCAACATGCCATGCTAAAATGATTTGCCATCACTGTTCTTGTAGATATCCAACATTAAATTATAAATATATGCTTCAAGTTGTGTACCTAGCTCTGGTTTCATGGTAATAAGAAAATAAGATAGATTTATGGCATCTTAACAGGAAGTAGTTAACTACTATCTCAGGTAATATTGCCCATATGCTCTTTGATATATTTTTTTTTCCTTACAGTTAAACAAACTGAGGTAATGCAAAATCAAAATTAGCTGTCGTGTCTTAAGTACATAAAGCAGTAAACATGTTCAGTGAATTTCATCTCAATCAATGAAATAGTAGTAGTAGTAGAATGCTTAATCTATTTCTTTCATTTCAACATCAATAACCACTAGATCCAAGCACTGTGCCACCTTGCACATTGCTTTAATGGTAGCAATTGTGACTGTGGCAACGCATGTATACATATTGGGGGGGTTGCTGTGTTTTTTTTGCAGTGTTCTTTTTGTTGTTTTTATTTCACTCCCTTCAGCTTTTTAGGTGTTTCACTTCCTGTTTTTTCACACACATGCAAGAAAAAGAACTATTGTTTACACCAGTCTGCCTGATTGCCAATAATTTCTGCTTCTAATACACAGTTGAGTGATTAACTGAACAAAGAGCACCCAGCTGCAAAATCCATAAACCACAACAAAAGAGATGGAAAAGAGAGGAAAAACTATTCCACCCGTATAAATATGAAAACCTGGGTGTATTAATATAGCAAGAAAAAAAAAAAATTAGCAACCATTTTCATTCTTTCCCTTTCTCACTCTCTCAGTTGCTCTTTCTCATACACACATATGCACATATTCTTGCACATACATGCACTTTCACTCACACAAGCAATCATATTCATACAAACATACCTGTTCATTCTCTCTCTTTCTTTCTTTCTTTCTTTCTCTCTCTCCTTCTTAAATTGATTGATCAATTGATCATACATTCTTGCAGTGACTCTCACATTTCCATGTACACACAGTCAGCAGACACACACATAATCAAATGAAGTAATTAAAACCAGACTAATTTCTTATCAGTTCTCTCACCATATATTAATTTTCATGAAGCAGTTATGGGGTGGGGGAATATAAAGGACAATAAATTGTTTCTTGGGTTTAATTGATGAGGTGAAAGCTTTCAATAGAGTTCCACATGAAGTGATAACAAGGACAGGAGTTGTGTAGGAGTGAAAGAATGGTTGGTTAGGATAGTGATGTTGATGTACGAGAGAGGATGCAGCACACAGTTGTTAAGATGAAGTAGATGAAGATTAAGACCACTACTATTTGTAGTTGTGATGGTGGTTGGAAGTACAAAAGAAGGTTTCTGTACACAGGTGACCTTGTGTTAATTGCAGATTGTATGAAGTGTAGGAGAAGCTGAATAGGTGAAGGGATACAGAAGTATAAAAGAGGGTTTCTGTACACAGGTGATCTTGTGTTAATAGTAGATTGTATGAAGTGTAGGAGAAGCTGAATAGGTGAAGGGATACAGAAGTATAAAAGAGGGTTTCTGTTCACAGGTGATCTTGTGTTAATTGCAGATTGTATGAAGTGTAGGAGAAGCTGAATAGGTGAAGGGATACAGAAGCAAATGGTTTTAATGTGAATATTAGAAAAACAGAAGGGTAAAGCATATGGTAAGGTGGAAAAGAACAGAAGTGGTTGTGTGCAGTGGAGATGCTGGAGAAAATTCCATTATATGTACATGTTGCTTTGGGTAGATTCATCAAAACTGTTGGGTGAGAGAGAAATTAACTAATGCAGCACCTTACACATTAGTGTAAGATGTGCATAGATGTAGCTGCAGGTGGAGACAAATGTTGAACTGGATCTTAGACATGGTGTGAAGATGGAAGACATTCAACAAAGCATTTTGTTACTTATGACATATGTTTAATAGAGAAGGTGGATCAGACTTGGCAATGGTAAAATGCATGTAGAAGTTCCAGGAATTGAGTGGTTGAGTGGTGTGCTAATGAAGTGGAGAGTATTGCTAAAAAACTGAAAGAAATCTGAATAGTATGCTGCACGTGTGGAAGTACTATGAATGAGATGCTGTTTGTGAACATGATGATGCAGAAAAGACTTAGAAAGAATGGAAATAAGATTGGTTAAATTTCTGAGAGTGGGATAGACTATGTTGTAGAGAATAGAGCCGGCTAGTGATAAATGTTGTGAAAAGAGAATGGATGAGATGGTTGGGTCATGTGCTATGGAAGGATAAAAGTGAGCAGAGGAGAAAAATGATGGAAATTACTATAGAAGAAAGTAGAGAAAGGAGAAAAACTGAGAAAGACATGGCTACAGGTGAGACAGGAAGAAATGAAAACTAGTTGGTTGTTGTTAGGTGAAAACAGAAAAGACTCATAGGCCATAAAGCTAAATTCTGCTTTATCAGAGAAAATGGCCTTAAAATGTATGTTGTTTGTACATACATTTATAAATCAACAAACAGTCACACACAAGCATGCTTATATACATTATATACACATCCATAACTACACAAATACATGCTTATATATGCTTGCATATATGTATATGATTTATGCATGCATAACTGTGAATATGCATTTGTATATATATAAGCATTTGTTTCAAATCCATCCCTAATAAAAATAAAGCTTTCCTACTTGTCGAGGTATTACCACATATAATATAATATATATATATATATGCATGTTTGTGTTACCGTCTAACCCATGCCTGCATGGAAAAACAGACGTTAAAGGATGATGATGATGATGATGTTTTTACACACACACACACACACACACACACACACACACACACACACGCACATGCACACTTACACACATATAAATATTCTTCCTTCTAATCCATTAGATAAACCTTGGGTTCATTGATTGGTTTTTTTTTTTGTTTTGTTTTTCTTATTGTAAATGTCTGCTGAAAAGAAGCAATCATAATTGTTATCAATAATGTACATCAATATACCCTGAGTTTATCCAGTTGTGCAAGTTTTAATAAATTGTTTACTCTCATTCCCTCCCTGATTTTTTTTCTCATTATTATCTTTCTCTGAGAGTACTTTTCATCTGCTCATTCCATGTCTGTTGCATTACTTTACCCTTTTATCCTTTTTTCCCCCTTTTTTTCCCATTCCCCTCCCCCTTTTCTTACATTTTATCCTTATTATTTTCCTATTTTTAGACAACATAAAGCCATTTGGTGCTATGTTGCACCTCTTTTCGGGCGTGGTGTATGTTGTAGGCCTTTATAGATGTACATCATACACTATCTGCCCATTAAACCAAACATTCAACTGGGCCATCTTGGAGCCATCTTGGAGCCATCCTGGACAGTTGAAAAGCTTTCAACTTTTTCTGTTAATAAATATTGCAGGCATGGCTGTGTGGTTAAAAAGCTTGCTTTCCAACCCTATAGTCTTAGGTTCAGTCCCACTATGCGGCATCTTGGGTAAATGTTTTCTACTATAGCCCTGGGTAAACCAAAGCCTTGTGAGTGGATCTGGTAGATGGAAACTGAAAGAAGCCCATAATGTGTGTGTGTGTGTGTGTGTGTGTGTGTGTGCGCATGCGTGCGTGCGTGTACCCTTGTCTTCATCTTCATATCTTGTGATGATTGTAAACGAGCATCACCTTCATACAAGCAATGTTGTTCATTTTCATTCTTCCGTGAAAGACATGTCTGGCCATAGGGAAATATTACCTGTCTTGGAAGCAGATGAGTGTTGGTGACAGGAAGGACATCCAGCTATAGAAAATGTCTCAAATTTCATCTGATCTGTGCAAACATGGAAAAGTGAATGTTAAATAGTCTAACCCATGCCAGCATGGAGGATGGATGTTAAATGATGATGATATTCTGTCTTATTTGAATCTGTAAAGATTCTGATAATTTACTGTTATTATCAACCATTTCGCAGAGTTTTTAACTTGCAGCATCCTTACCTTAGATTTATCACATTGTACCACTATGATCCAGCAGGAAGTCTCTATGTGGTCACTTTATCTGCTAGAAATTGCATCCACATCTTTGTCAAATCACTCTCTGGCGTCTTTTTTCTTTTCTTTTTTTTTTGCTCTCTTTTACACAAATTACTCTGAAGAGGGGGACCAGCACCAATGGTCTTGTTGAGGGTCCATGAAACTGGTAGGAGGAAATTATCCTCAGACCAAAACCTGGTCTGAAAGATTGCATCATAGTGTACTGGGATAAAGACACATCTGGAATTTTATACCATGTAGGGGATTAAGTCTACTGTTCAGATCCATTATTATCTCTAACGATTTAATTTTAATGAAAAAAATATTTTTAGCTTACTACATCATGTATTTTAATTAACATTCACTTGTTTGCTCAGCTTATGTAATTCTGGTTTACACTACATTCAACTTGTCATTTGTAATTTATACAAACCAATTAGTCAACTGTGTGATTAAGTAGCTCACTTCTCAACCATGTGGTCATGGGTTCAGTCCCACTGCATGACACTTTGGACAAGTGTCTTTTACTAAAACCCTGGGCTAACCAAAGCCTTGTGAGTGGATTTGGTAGATGGAAAGTGAAAAAAGCCTATTGTGTGTATGTATGTTTGTGTTGTCTCCCACCACTGCTTAACAACCAATGTTGGTTTGTTTACATCCCCATAAATTAACAGTTTTAAAAAAAGTATTGGGGTTGATTTGTTTGACTGAAACCCTTCAAGGTGGTGTCCCAGCATGGCCGCAGGCCAATGACTGAAACAAGTAAAAGATGAAAGATGGAAAAAAAAAAAAAAAAATAGAAGTAGCTAATTCTCTGCCGTGGATTTGTTGTAGTGGTGCTGACTGTAGATAGACAATAGTAACATCAACAGCAACAACAACAACAATAATAATAATGGTTTCAAATTTTGGCACAATGCCAGCAAGTTTGGGGATGGGATAAGTCGATTACATAGACCCCAGTGTTCAAATGGTATTTTATCAACCTTGAAAGGATGAAAGGCCAAGTCAACCTTAGCGGAATTTAAACTCAGAATGTAAAGACGGATGAAATGCTGCTAAGCATCTTTCCGTGTGTGCTAACAATTCTGCCAGCTCACTGCATTATATGATGATAATAATAATAATGTTATTTTTTTATGCTACTTTGTTGGACTGCTTTTCATAATAGTGGGGAGAAATGGTGTAATATTTGATATCAGGATTCTGGACCTTACAAAGATGGCATTGGCAATGAGGGGAGGGGGGGGTCTCAACAACTGGCTTGCTGTTTTGTTGGAGCAAATCTGTTCAATCCAAGACAGTGAAGAAAAAAACTTGATGCTACCAATGTCATTCTTTTGAAGTATGTATGATACTAAGGAGGAAAGCATAAAGGAATCCTGGATTTTCTTTTCTTTTTCCACTCTGTGGTCTTGGTACTTACTGGTCTATCATTCTTTTTACTCATCAGTGCTTATGAAATAATCTGGGTATTGGTTTTTTTTTTCTTAGCGCGTTCACTGAGTGCTGGTGGGAGGTTTAGCAAGGCCCACAGTGTGAACTCTCCTTTCACCCCCATCCCCCTTCATATACATAATTATGGGAGAAAGAGAGAAAAACTGATAAGAATCTATCCCCCTCCTCCTCCACACCACCACCACCACCACCACCACTTGATTGATATTGTATTTATTGGAAATTATCTACTATTTCCTCTAAAATATGTTGTTCTTGTTTAGTCCCAGTTCAATGTTGATCAAGGATAACTTTAATCAAAGGTTAGAACCTTTGATCAAAGATAAACTATGTTTTATCAGATGTGATTTCACACCTTGTCCTACATGTCCTTTTCTTTTAAACGCTGTTGTTATGTGATTTGAAGGAAATTTGGTTGGTATTTCTAGCCAGTTGAGCAACCACTTAAAGGCTACCTCAACTAGTTAGCTCAACCTCCAGAGAAGTTGAACTAACTCACTGAAATACATGCTTAAAAAAAGCAATTAAAGGTTGAAGAAACTGGTTATGGTCTACCTCAGCAAAACTTGGTCAATAAATTTTGTAAAATTCGATTTTGGGAAAAATTGTTTTACTGCAAGGTAGCAGCAATAATATTTATGTATTCTGCAGTTGTGACAAGTTATATTTACCAAGAGTCAGGTGACTAGCAGAATTGGTAGAACACTAGACAAAAAGGTTTGCAAAGCATTGGATATCTCTCTTTATATTCTCAATTCAAATCCCATTGCAGTCAACTTTGTCTTTCACTACCACCAAGGTTCAATTATCTTTTATTCCTTTCAGCATTATATAAAAGGAATTTACAATTCAGGTTTATTTAATAATTGCCTATTCCCCCTCCCCCCCAACAGTCCCAACACAAACAAAACAAAACAAAAATATTTGATCTCATGCCAATGTTGGAAATCATTATTAGAGTATGTGTAACTAAGAAAGTGAATTTATTTTATTATTGGCACTATTGTTGCAGATATAATTACAGTTTCTAAAACAATGCAGTTTTACAGTGCTGCTGTTATATAGAGTTATTTTGAGTTGTTCCTGTCTTTTAGGACCTATTTACAGCTTAGTGGCCTGAGTCATTTAAGTATGAAGTGTCTTGATCAAAGCACCCCCTCCTCCACCAACATTATTCTGCTGACCATGTCATATTCTTGACTGGTGAATTACAAATTACTTCAAATTACTCCTTTGAATTTTGAATTGAAATTCATTCACTGGAACAGTTATCAGGCAACATTTTGTTCCTTACAGCTGGGTCAGTTATATACTCCAGGGAATCAGGGTAACATTTCACAGTGGTCCTTGCTTGGACAGTAACTTGATCTGATATTGTTGATAATGAAATGGTCACCTTATGGAAAAACCATGTTAATTATTTAAAAACATGCACAAAAACAAGCATTACAGTTTCCTCAATTTAATATCATTAGTATCCATAAACTATTTAACAGGTAAGAAGTTTGCTTCCCAACCGCATGGTTCCAGGTTCAGTCCCACTGCATTGCACCTTGGACAAGTGTCTTCTACTATAGCATTGGGCTGACTAAAGACTTATGAGTGGATTTGGTAGACGGAAACTGAAAGAAGCCTGTCGTATATGTATATATATATGTATGTATGTGCCGGTGATACACTCTCTGGAGTGGTTGGCGTTAGGAAGGGCATCC
>JAOPUL010003389.1:3284699-3296549 GCA_027564515.1 Octopus rubescens | reverse complement strand
CCAGAACCATGTGGTTGGGAAGCAAGCTTCTTACCACACAGCCACGCCGCGCCTATATATATATATATATATGTATGTATAGGTATATAAGTATAAAAATTTCCTATGTGTGTGTTAAACGCTGGCTGAATTCTAAATGCTACACACAAAACTGATGGCAAGGTACCATGTTGAGTTGAAATATATTGAAAATTGATCCTAAGTCATCCCAACATGATAAGCAACATGGAAAGACAACCAGAGATCCCACATTTGTAACCCCCCCCCACCACCACTAAAAAATAAAACAGAGAGGTGTTTGTATGTAGATTGTAGAGAAAACGGTAAACATGTCTACATGAAGAACTATCAAGCATGGTGAATAAGTCCTGGGAGAAGAAGAAAAAAATAAAGGGAGAATTAACACAAGATCCTTCTAAAACTTCCAGAATGAAAACCTAAACATGTAAGATACTTTCCCTCTTCCTATCACTAAATCTCTTTTTTGCTTTTCATCTCTCTTCCACTGTAAAGAAAATAGAAAATATCGATAACACTTAAGTATAATGTTAATTTTAATTTCAAATGACTTTCATTTCCCTCACTCTATCTCTTCTCCACTATTAAGAGAGTAACAAAAAAAAAGAAAGAAAAGAAAATCGAGCGTATATAATTCCTAACAATTTTAAATGAACATAGACCAACTGATTTCATGATCCCAAGTTATTTGTATTGAGGAGCACATAAGAAGGGCGAAATAGCATTATCTACAACTACAAAGGACTTAAAAATGAGAAAAAAATGGATTTTTTAGACCTGGTGGAGCTGATTTCCAGAGCAGAGATGGATAGACAGAAACAAAGAATAAGAGTTAGAGAATAATCACCCCTAGTACATGACTGCTACTTTATTTTTGATCCTGAAAGAATGAAAGGCAAAGTTGACCCCAGCTGGATTTGAACTCAGAGCACTGAGAGTGCTGTTCATTAATGGCAATCTATGGCGATGGTGTTTTATTCGTTGTTTGTGATGGCAGTTTGTTTGTTGCTGGTAGTTGTGGTCGCAGCAACAGCATTGCTTGATGACAATTACTCTAAGGTACATTTCACAAAAATAAATTGTTTGCAGTCAGCTCTTTTCTCCATACATCTACTGCCATTATCTCCATTAACACCCTATCAACATCATCGGGAAAACCGTCAATTACGAGCTTCTGACAGTAAGTTAGTGATACAGCTGAAACCAGATTCAACAAGGTAAGATGAAGGAAAAGCAGTAACATACAACTGTGCTTTCTCCAAGAGTAGTGAATACTTTGTAGCAGTGTCATTACTTTTCCATACATTATGTTTCTCATCTTTAACTCTTGCCTGAAATATTTCATCACTCTGCAATTCAATGAGATTCTCCTGCAGACAGATATCTACATCAGTAACATTAACTTCAAAAGAAGTGTCACTCAACGCAGTATATTTAACTTCAGTGCATATCATCATGCAAGTTTTTCAAATGTTCAGCATACAATACAAGGTCCTCATCATGCAGATTACTGCTAATTGATTCCAAACTAGGAAATTGTAATAATGCATGATTTACAATATTCATTTTGTAGAGCTTTGCTTTCCCTGGAAAAGCAGTAATAGCTCCTTTGGAGGATACGAGATCAGAGTTTTCTCCTTGAAGCTGTTTATTAAACAAATTAATTTTATGAAATATATCTGATAAGTAAAATATATCATATTTAGCTGCTACAACCATTTGTTGGCAGAGATGGTCGTTAGCCAGAAATGAGATTATAACAAATAATCTCATATTTCAAAACAATGGAGGAAACTTTTTTTTTTTTTTAAATTTTAATCCATGATTTTAAATGTCTCAAATGTGCTTTCAGAACAGCAGCCACTACTAAAAGCCTTTTCATTCTTTGTTATTTTTCATATTATATTATTCTACATTTTGAAACACAAGCAATCCGTACTTTTAGAGAAAAAAATCTGTCCACGAGTGTTTCGAAATGTGGTGTACTATAAAATATGTAAAAATCCCGGGATATCCCTCACACCAATTCTGATTTATGTAAGACAGTTATTCTGAAAGTCTGACAAAGTATTTAATTAAATGTCTTTTTTAAAAATCTATATATATATATAGATATATAAAACTTGGATGTCTGTGTGTAAGTGTCTAACCAGTTAGTTTGAACATTTTCAACCGATTTTCGTATATACATATATACATGCACACAAACGCACGTACACATACAAGAATACATACTACATACATACATACATATACACGCGTGCACACGAACGTAACAACAAGATCTAAGACAGATACTCAACAAACGAACTTTTTATCTATCTATCTATCTATCTATCTATCTATCTATCTATCTATCTATACACACACACACACATATATATACATACATGTAGACGTATATGTGTGTGTGTGTATGTGTGTGTGTGGTAAAGATAATCTTAATAGACCAGAGTGTAGGCTAATTAACCCAGCTAAGACTGAACTAGGTTTAGCAAGCAAAAAAATTTTGAGAAACATTAATATTAAGATTAGGGAATCGTCAGACCTGTTGTTATGGACTAACAGTTTCTTGGTGATATCTTGGTTCAAATCCATCCCCAATAAAAATAAAGCGAAATTCACAGTTTGATATTGTGGATTTTTACCCATCAATATCTGAACCACTACTATGTGATACATTAGAGTTTGCAGGTTCATTTGTGACCATAGATGAGCAACGAATACAGCTCATTATGCACACACATAAGACATTATTGTTTAGTAACGGATCTATTTGGACCAAGAAAGGTAACCATAATGAACTGTTCCATATCCTGATGGGTTCATATGATAGTGTGGATATTTGCGATTTGGTGGGTTTATACATATTAAGCCATCTTAAATCGAAATTCCTCAACCATAGCATCGGCATATACCGCGATGATGCTTTAGCTGTATCACACAATTGTGACGGCTACGCTATGAATTGCTTTAGAAAGCAATTAATTTCTACCCTCAACTCCTTAGGACTTAAAATTTCTATAGATACCCACCTAACTAGAACTAACTTTTTAGATGTTTCCTTAGACTTCGAAACTAATTCATAAAGGCCCTTCCACAAGGTTAATGAGAACCTTAAGTATATTAATAAGCACTCCTGTCATCCACCTATTGTATTTAAAAACTTAATTCCTTATATTAGCTGTAGGATCACATGTCTTTCTGCTTCTAAAGAAATATTTGATAAGGCTGCCCTATATTATAATAAGGCTCTACAAGATAGCGGCTTTACTAGTAAAATCTTCTACAAACCCCACCTCCTCTATCATCTAGTTGTAAAAATAGGTCTAGGAAAGTTTTATGGTTCACCCCCCCCCCCCTTCAGCCTTAATGTTAAGACAAATGTGGGTAGAAGATTCTTGCACTTAGTAGATATCCACTTCCCTAGAATCCATAGATACAACAAAATCTTTAATAATTACTTTTTCTTGTCCTCCTAATATTAAGTCACATATCAATAAACAATAGGCGACTCAAGCCAGCCCTGGATGCACATGCAGAGACAAATCTGAATGTCCTCTAGGACAAAAGTGTGATATATCTTCTGTTTATGAGGCACAAGTTTCGGTGAACAATGGCAATGGTTGTATAGAGGCCAAACGTTATATCGCAGCTGTGGAAGGAAAACTCAAATCCAGATATAACAACCATCTTTCGAATTTTAGGTACAGTGATAGGAGATATATGACAATCCTTTCGGATTTAATATGGAAACTTAAAGATGAAGGGACCAATTTCGACATCAAATGGAAAATCCTCTCTAAAGCTAGACCCTATATTAACAGGTCCAAAAAAATGTTCAGTATGTTCTCTTGAAAAACTGTATCTATTAAAGAACTTGAGAACCTCCAACGAACACATAAATTCCAGAAACGAGACTTTGTCGGTATGTCCACATTTCAGAAAGTATATATTGTCAGAATTCAAAAGTAGACCACCAGACACTTAGTAAACAATTGACAATTTGTTTTTATTTACGTTTGCTTGACAGCAAACTATTGTAATGTTGGTTATCTCCCATGTTTTTCTTGTCTTCTCTTGTTTAAACGTCAAAAAAACAAAAGACAAGTGGTTTTGTTTTGAACTTAATAAATGGCAAAATAAATTATTATTAACCAACCAGGAAACCCTGGGTAGTTGAATTACAGGCTTGTGGCTTTTAAGATTATCTTTGCTCTCTTAAGTGATCGAATGCTTTTCTACTTGTTGAAGTATTACCACACACATTCCTCTAACTTCTTTCCTCTCCTCTTTCCGACGAAGGGCTATGCCTGAAATGTTAAATGTACACTTTTTCCTTCCTTTTTTTTTCATCCGAGCGTGAATCCAATACACTCTACATGTGCGTTCTCTTAACTGTTGCTGTTGTTTTTTATCGTTCATTACTACAATATATATATATATATATATATACACACACACACACACAAAATGCACACACACACAAAATGCACACACACACACACACACATACGCATGCATACCTATATTCATATGCCATAAATATCTTCAACTGGTTTTGTGTATGCCTAAGTTTTATGTCTGCTGGCGAACAAATAACACCTTCTGCTCAACAAAAATGACAACTGAAATGATGATGATGACAATGGCACCAACAACGATGATGACAATGGTGACAACGATGGTGATGGTGGTGGTAGTGATGGCTGGTGGGCCGAGGTTGATAGCATTAAGCACAAAGTTGATGCCGAAAAATAAAACTTCAGTAAAGCATAAAGCTAATTTGAATAAGTTAAATCCTTGAGTTTTATCAAGGATTTCATATTTAAAACAACAATTTAAATATTGTTTTAAGTATTGCATTTTTTAATGCACATATATAACATTTTAAAATTTAGAGTTTTAAAGACAAATAATGCTTAATCAGCCAAGCTAATTAATTAGTGGGGAATAAAAGATTCAAAAACAAATAAAAGAAATGTCTAAAGTGAAATAAAACTGGAATTCATTTATTTGAGTTTGGATGCTTCATTTCTGAAAAATTAAAATGGTAGCAAATGTACAGGAAATATATCATGATACACATCTAACCCATGCCTGCATGGAAAAACAGACGTTAAATGATGATGATGATGATGATGATGACACAAGTGTGTAGATTTATATATATATATATATATACACACACATATACATACATACATACGTACAAACACACACACACATATATATATATATATATATACACATACATATATATGCATACATATGTACAAACACACACATATATATATGTTTATCAAGAGCGGAATGGAGTAAGTTAAACAAGACGAAAAGTATCGTTGAAGAGGTCACAGATGTATGATGAAAGATTTCCAGGACATGAGTTAGACCAAAGATAATTAAGAACTGTAATAAACGAGTGAAGAAAGAATATATAGTGCATGTGTTCATTTGGCAAAAAAAAATAAAACAATGATTATTCCGAAATATAACTATATGTATATATATATATATATGTAGATACATGTATATACACTTATACATACACACATATATAAGTATGTGAGTCTACAAAATGATTAACTTAGAATGTAAAGTCCATGACAAAAAAAAACCCCTGCAATTCACTTTGACCAAATCTTAAGCTCTGCATTCAGCAGAATTACAGGACAGAAATTATTGATGACCCCCCCCCCCCTCCATGCACACACTCTTGTTAGTATCATTCCTCAGTGGCACCACCATTCCCAACTTATCTGAGAATGTTCCATGTCTGTTGCCAGATATGAATTAAACAAACCTGAAATGTATCTGTATAGTTCACAGAACGGACATTACAAACCAGATGATTTGCCTCTCGCACAAGCAGTCACCATCAACCATATTTCCCTTATTATTAGCAATGCTCCCTCCCCACACCACCATCACCACAATTCTTCACTTCTCTCACCAAGAGTCATACCTGTCCATTGATGTAGACACTAAAGTCCCACAAATAAGTGGAAAACTGCAATTATCAGTCCGAAATTGAATAGCACACTCATCATGCTCCATCAAAGACTTAATTGTGACTTTATTACATGGCATCGCTGCCACCTAGATTCACCAAATTGCTTTTGTATCCTTATATCAAAAAGCACATATCTTAGGTCTAATAAGACCACCCACCCCCACTTTAACCTTTGAGCATTCAGATTACTCTGTCAAATGTGATATTTATTCACATGATCTTGAATTTACCATACATTATCATGTAGCTTCAAAGTTTCAATGAGGTGATTGTTTATTTTTAGAATGACATTGTAGGGTAAGCGTGAAAGGCCAGACCTGGCTGGTTTAAATGCTAAAGGGTTAATCTTTTGATTCTCATCACTACTTCTTTCCTCAACCATATCAATATTAGTCTAATGGCTCTCAACAGAGAGACCCATTACAATATGTTGTTGATAGTCACCCACAGAACCTAGAGGCACACACACACACACACACACAATTCTACTGTTTTGGCATGTCCTCCATAAACACATGTTATGACAGTGCAACCCAATAGAAAACTGCTAGGCCAAGGGTCGTTAGAACTGATAAATGTTTTATTGAACATATACATTCATTTCAGTGATATACTTGCCAGGTAAGTCATTTGATCTGAGCCCGTGAGTTGAAACTAAACCAATTACAGCATAGAAGATACATATTAGTCATTCAGAGACACACAAAGACTGTTAGCTACACTTAAACATTTTGTTATTTGGTGTCAAAATGTTTGTCACACCAACTGGAACCTGGTCACTGACATGATTCCACTGCATCTCATGGAAGTGCGTCAGTAACCAGGTTGCAGTAGGAGTTCCAAAAATGTTGACTCCAAATAATAGTGTAGCTATGATCTGTGTAGCTAACAGTCTTTATGTATTTTTGAAATGCTAATAATATGTTTCCCATGCTGAAGTTGGTTTAATTCATTTGCAATTTAGGCAGACACACACACACACACATGCACGCACACCACCCACATTACATATATTGGTGTATAAGAAGACTGGACATATGAAACATCTCAGTATGGGTTTACTAACCATCAACCACCAACCATACTAAAAACTTACTGTACACCACAAGATTAAAGGTTTACCTTTTACAGCTAGCATAAAAGACAACATTGTATTTTCTGTTTTTTTAAAGTGGTCAGGTGTTTTATGAGGTTAAAAGTTGCCCCCTACAAAATGGTATATATGAAGTGTGTGTATACACACGTTTGTTCATAGTTAATAACTATTAAATTTGGCTTTCTTCACTAGCCAAGAAATCAAATTATTAAAGCAAAGTACTATTTTGGCAGTGTTTTTAGTAAACATTAATACACATGTCCTCTCTCTCCAAACATACATATCTATCTATCTATCTATCTATTTATCTGTCTGCCTGTGAGAGAGAGAGAGAGAGAGAGAGAGAGAGAGAGAGAGAGAGAGAGAGAGAGGGAGAGAGAGAGATCAAGGTCTGCTGAGATTGGTTGAATGGGTCATTATGGGTATCAGGGATCTGTCATTGGAAGCCACTCTTCTTCTCATAGACTGGTGCTTGTACATGTCTGTTTTCTCTTGGTTTCTACCGCTGGATGCCCTTCCAAATGCAAACCCCTTTGCAGAGGGTATTGGGTGCTTTTTACCATGGCACCATGGATAGTTCTCAGTGAGACAAGACTGTAGGGACCTCACAGCCCTATGCTGTCTCTGCTCATTTGTCACCAACAAATATAGGAGAGGGAGAAGGTGCTTTATACATATGCATATTTGTGTATATATACATATTTGCAAATACATACTCACACACATACAAACAAATAAATAAATATGAATATAAATAAAGATGTAGATAAACACAATTAGACTTGACATTATATATATATATATATATATATAGAGAGAGAGAGAGAGAGAGAGAGAGAATATAGTGGGGGAATATCAAAGATAATATTCAGACGGACAACAGCCAATAATGCCGGAAAAATTACGTAGAGTAATTAAACAATAGGCATCCAAATTATATATATATATAGAAAGAGAGATACACTGATATATATAGACATATATAACTATATATATTCAGAAGATAAGCATATATATATATATATATATACAAATATATATATATATATATACAAATATATATATACAAATATGTTTACATAGAGCATAAAGTATACAGAATACTAAGGAAGGATGCTTAGTTTTTTAATTTGAAAGCTTTCTCTATCACCACATCCCATCCCTAATTGATTTATAGCCTGCTCCAATATATATATACAAATACACATATAAGTATAGATATCTACACACATATCCACACATAAACATATATAAACACATATAAATACATATGTATGTGAATATATATTGTAAATATAATTATAAGCCTTCACCATATATTGACTATAGAAATAATATTAGGTCACATAAAACCCTGTAATAGGAAAAATGAATATATATATATATATATATATACAAATGAAGGGCTCCTGGAAAGAGCCAGTATTGCTAGAAATAGGAGCTAAATGCCCCAGCTTATTAAGCATAATTATCGTCTGATATTATATTGGCATCATCATCATCATTTAGTGTCCATTTACCATGCTGGCATGGGTTATACGGTTTGACCAGTGACTGGCAAGCTGGAGAGCTGCACCAGACTCCAGTCTGTTTTGGCATGGTTTCTATGACTGGATGCCCTTCCTAACACCAACCACTCCAGAAGAGTGTACTGGGTGCCTTTAACGTGTCACTGGCACAAGTATATATATATATATATATATATATATATATATGTATAAAATGTAATTTCAGAGGGATAAAATTTATCCTGGCGGTTTCCCTGAATGTGACTGTAGAATAAATTAATATGTTAAATCTCGATTCTCCCCATTATTATTATTATTATTATTGCTATTGTCATTTTTATAATTGTAATACTAATACTAAACTATATATATACACAAACATGCACACACATACATACACAGATAAACCTTATTTCAGTTTTCTGTGGCATGAAATGAAGTTTCTAGTATATTCGTGCTATCACCTCGGCACTCTGTCTAACCCAAACGTCTCAAAACTGATATCATAACCAAAACCTAAACGCAGTTATTGTGAAGAATTTAACGAGCATTGTGGAAGAAAGTCAGGGAAAACAGTGTGCTACAAAGAAGCGTTTGTCGTGACTTCACGAAAGAATTCAGCCTGCTCTTGAAAAAGTTTCTGTTTAATTAACACAGATAGAGATTCAGAACTTCAGTTAAGGTTTAGAAAGCTGCACGAAGAATATTTCGTATTTTAGTCAACATTCCATAAATTTTTCTCCCTTTACTCTTTTCCATCAGCTACAACCATACAACAGTGTTTGTTCTTGGGAAATGTCATAACTTTTGCAACATTCTATGCAGTATTATCTAAGATGTATCACACTTCAACGTTATTAATGCTCAACATGTGGTGCATATGCTTGTTTAATTATGTATGAATGGTTCTCGTGAAGGTGCATGGCATTACACTCAAGATCACTAGATCATGAGTTCAATTCCCAGACTGGGCGGTGTGTGTTTGTGCTTGAGCAAAACACTTCATTTCACGGTGTTCCAGTTCACTTGGCTGTAGATGGATAATCCTGTGACGGAATAGCCAGTGGGGTGGCATCATATGAAGGCTAAAACAATGTGAAGCGCATTATGACCAGCGATGTATAACAACATACGATAGTCTGGTCGATACAGTGATACTGTGATATATGGTTCTTACAATATATACTGATACCTCGTATTATACATATCATCACCATTGTCATTATTTCCATTGTTTTAACACCCACATTTTCATGCTTGCATGGGTCAAGTAGAATGAATTCATTAAGGCAACTTTTTTTTTATGGCTGAGTGGCCTTCCTGTTGCCAACCTTCACCTGTTTCCAAGCAAAGTAATATTTCTGCATGGCTGGACAGATTTTTATGGAAGATTGGAAATGAATGCTTGTAAAACAGTGACTGTCATTTACATCTATCACACAATCTCAGAACAAGGACACACACACACACACACACACACACACACACACACACACACACACAATGGGCTTCCTTCAATTTCTGTCCATAAAATTCACTTACAAGGCTTTGCTAAGCTCAAAGCTATAATAGAAGACAATTGTCTAAGCTAAAGTGCCATGCAGTGGGACTGAACCAAAGATCTTGTAGTTGGGAAGCAAGCTTCTTAACTACACTGTCTTACTTGCATCTAATATAATGAATCTCCCTGGCATGGAATTGAACCCTGGTCTCCCACGTTAGAGACAAATATACTTACCACTATACCATTACATATATTTGTTTGTTCATTTGCTTAACATCCATTTTTCCATTCTATAAAGGGGTTAGACGAACAATATATAACAGTAAGGTATTGTTTTATAGCTGGATGTCCTTCCTGCTGCTAATCCTTGGTTGCTTTTCAAATAAGGGATCTCTTAATGCCACATGTTTCTGAAAGCCCAACGCCAGAGAACTATTTGTTGAGAGGGAAAAATAACAACAAGCTTCACAGTTTGTAGGCTTAGCACATTTCTTTTTACATATTAAGCATACAAGATGTAAACATTTGCACACTCGCACATAACTCCTGAAATATGCATATACACCCATATACACCCATTACCAATTTTTCTATCATTGCTTGCATTGTTTACATAGATGTATTCGTATAGAAAATGTTGTAACTTTCAGTGCTGGCTCTAAACTCTTTAGAAAATCTGTAGGGATACACTTAAAAATGAAAACAATGCACTGCTGACACAAAGTAGGACACAGTATTGACTTATAAACCTTTTTGATATACTTGGTAGTATGTCATGGTTGCAAAACGAAATACGGTGTCCTTACTAGCAATTAATACATATGATGATGATGATGATATATATATACCCATGTCTAACCCATGCCTGAATGGAAAAACAGATGTTAAATGATGATGATGATATATATATATATACACTCACACATTTATAAATATATTAATAATTAAGAGTGTTTTTAGTAACAATGAGGTTAGCCACAGTCAATAAAAGTGTATTCAGTGGATGGTATTCGAATAATAACAATATTTCGATTACATTATTATTGTTACTACAACTATTACACACATGCATAGACACACACACACATACAGACGATTTACAGAAAGAAGAGAGCACTGAAAAGGCCACAGTTGTATGCTAAAAAAGACTTTGAGAAACCAATCAGCAACTAAATTTATTAATTAACTAACACACCAACATCCTAGACAGCATCCAGAAAAATGGCACCTAACTGATTGCCATATAGTTACTCAAAGACATGCACTGTCTCCTCTATCTGCCTCATACACTATTACTATAATGGCCTCTGTTCCTTGGAGTGGTTGATCTCATCATGTCATGTCCACTGAAGCATTCCTGACTGTCACCAATTACATCCTTGTTGCATTTTGGAATGCATAGTGCACTTCTTTGTAAATTATCAGCAGTATGGTATTTATCAAAGCCAATAGATCTTTGAATAATGTCTAGTTGTTTGGATCTACATGTCATATATAGATTGACTGGATAAGATCTAACCTCAGGTAACAGCAACAGCTCCCCCCTCCCCCACTATACACAAAATGATTAATTTATTGTGAACAGTCAACAAAAGGCAGAGAAAATTTCTGACCAGATAATCTGATGGAGGTGTAACAAGAGTCTACATAATTCAATGGAACAGTTTTCAAACTAAACTTCTATCCGTCTGTCCGTCTAGCTATATGT
>JAOPUL010003389.1:3228583-3240256 GCA_027564515.1 Octopus rubescens | reverse complement strand
CGAGGAAACAATATTTTCCATTGGTCTTTCAATTGCTAATACTATATATCGGTCACAACTCCAGGTAGAAGGAGCAATGTGAAATAAAGTGTCTTGCTCAAGGATATAACGCATCATCCGGTCTGGGAATCGAACTCACAACCTCATGATTGTGAATCCAATTCTCTAAGCACTCAGCCACACGCCTATATATATATGTAACGGGCTTCTTTCAGTTTCCATCTATCTAATCCATTCACAAGGCTTTGGTCGACCCGGGACTATAGTAGAAGACCCTTGCCCAAGGTGTCATGCAGTGGGACTGAACCTGAAACCATGTGGTTGGGCAGCAAGCTGGTCAACCACATAACTATGTATTATAAAACCTATATAATGCACAGACACTCTGCACACAGCAATAGTCAATAAAATAAAAATAACATTTTAAAATGTATTCTTTCTGTTCAGACAGGTATGGTTCCACCGCCTGGTACTTGTCGGCAGCCCCCTAGCATAAGGTATTTCATCTTATGCTCTAACAGCTCTGCCAAGTCACTACTTGCATTAAAATTAACAATGAATTCTGACATTTTTGGGATGTGGCCAAGAAAGTAGTTGAGGAGGAAGGAAGGTAGAGGAAAAGAAGATTAAACTGGTTGAACAAACTTGAGTACCAGCAAATATAACTGGTACTGCTTTTCAGCCAAATGCGGAACCTCCACATGTTAGAAATAGCAGCCAAATATCCATCATATACCATTCTGTTAAAAAAAAAAAGGATGAAAGGACAAAAAGGATAGGATTGATGCATTTAGATGGCCTTTTTGTGGAGGGTCTACTTCATTATGGATGACCTTGAGTTAAACAACAACAGCTAATACACATTTTGTTCTTGGGGCAATGAAAGGTAAGAGTTGATCCCAGTGGTAATTTGAAGTCAGAATCTTAAAAAGATGTGAATAAATACCATAAAGTAGTAGTAGTAGTAGTAGTAGTAGTAGTTGTTTGGCCCTGAGTAACCCTCAACCCTGTGATTAAGAGTATTCCAGTCATGACCACAGTATCATTATGTGATCTTCATATTGTTGTAAGATAATGTATTCTTCCCTGATCCATCCCAGTATGGAAAATAATACGTTAAAATGGTGATGATGGTGATGGTGAGAAAGTGTGGTTTTGAGGAAAATCTGGCTGCTATTGTTTCAAGCAATCACATAGAAGCACATCTGTTTTTTATAAGCGAGAACTGTTACTCCTGTCGATACGCTTATTCCCTTCCATACCATCCTGCCAGTGACCATTCCTGGTTTTATGATACATACAGACATACATTCATACTTCCTATTTTAAAGTGATCAGAATTAAACCTTACCATCAAAATTTCATGTTGATTTATGTTCCAAACACCAAACCATTGGGTAGTTAGTTGGTAAAATGAGAAGTGGTATTGAACCAGTGTGTGTGTGTTTATTTTAATGACCCTCCCTAGACACAACAATAACAAAGTAATTTTACTACACAAGTAATTACACAACAAGTAATTTTACTAAATTCTTCATTATTTTAAAAATTAACCGAAACAATGGCATTTTACTTCAACAGAAATATGGCAGCAAAAGGGTTAGTTCCCCCCAGTCTTCCTTCTTGTCAAGACATTCATGATCTACACCAGTGGTTCTCAACCATTTTTTTTGCTTGCGGACCCCTTTCATTCCTATTTTACTCCACTGGACCCTTTATAGCCATTCAATGTATACTATATACAACAAATCCCCCTGTATTTTTATATTTAAATATTAGGAACTGTATAAAAAAAATTGTTAAAATATTTTGTGTATTGTAGAAGTATAACCAATTTATCTCACAGAAACTTTAACAACAAAATCTTATATGAACCCTGGTTGAAAACCACTGTTCTACACACTAGATTTACTTTAGAGATAATATTTACACTAAAAGCAGTACTTCTATGTGATCTTCGTTTATTATGTCATAGCTCAATTGGTGTTTAACCTCATATCAGCACTGGTCAATCAGATCTATGAATAAAATAACTTCAGATCAGCTCTGGTCAATCAGATCTATAGCCGAAATAGCCCCAGGTCATCTTTGGTCAAACAGACCTATGATCAAAGCGGCCTTGGATTAGTTCTGGTCAATATTTAAGTAGAACTTTTCATCATAATTTAAGGTCTTAAACATCAATTTAATTACAACAAATGATGAAAGTTTATTTTAGTCTAAAAGCCATCAAAATTTTTATTTCATTTTTATATTTCCAAAATTAATTGAAACAAAAATATGCCGCTGCCACAATCCAGCATCTAAGCCAAAGTGAAGCCTCAACAGAGTAATCTGAAACACTAGTAATAGCAGTCAAATTTTATTTAATTCTCTCTTTACTACCTTTAACCCTTTAGTATTCAGATTATTCTGCCAAATATAATGCTTTTTATTTCAAATTATTTTTAATTAATCAAGCATTATTTTGTAGCTTGGAAATTATGATGAGGTGATTGTAGATTTTATAATGGTATTGAAGGGTAGGTGTGATAGGCTGGATCTGGCTGGTTAGGACATAAAACAGGTAGCATATTTGGGCCGGATAGGGCCGGTTTAAATGCTAAAGGGTTAAACATTGAGACATAGTCAACAGAGGGCGCCATGTCTGGATAAAAGAAAACATATTTTGAACACACTCTAATATTTCAATGTAGTTTTACATACACTATTTTATCTTTTATCTTTCTTTAACTTGTTTCAGTCATCAGATTGCGGCCATGCTGGAGCACCACCTTGAAGAATTTTTAGTCGAATGAATCGATCCCCAGTACCTTTTTTTTTTTAACGCTTGGTACTTATTCTATCGGTTTCTTTTACCAAACTGCTAAATTATGGGGATGTAAACACACCAACACCAGTTGTCAAGCGGTGGGGTGGGGTGGGGGAGGGGAAAGGCAGACACAGACACAAAGACACACACAAAAGGTGGGATAGTCACATTTGAAAACTTTTCGTCCTCATTCAGTTCAATGAAGGATCCTCTATATGGTTTCTCAGTCTGATGGAAATAGCAGCCAATTATATCTCCTTTAAATCACTCTACTACTGCCTTAGAAAAGGACACGTTGGGTAACATAAGCACTAAGGTGACTGACATAGGGGCTGGGCTGTTTCACACATGCACATATTATTAAAGAAAAAAAACACAAAAAAAAACAAACAATATGGTCACAACAGGAATGCTTTTGATCATTGGTCTGAATGAGATCAAGACTAACCCGAGGTTAAATAACAACAACCAACCCAATCTTTGATCATAGATTTCTGATGGTTCAGAACTGACCTAGGCTAACAACAGCAGTTGCCACCATCACCACCACTGCCACCACCACCACCGCCATCACCATCATCATCCATAAACATTCAGACATTTCATATCACCTGTCATCTCTTTTGTTTTTATAGTATGCATGCTTTTTTGTTATTGTTTTTGTTTTGTTTTGTTTTCTTTTTTCTGCAGTTTTTTTTTTTTTCCCTTTCTTGTTTTCCTCTGTTAACACAATTCAGAAATTCCAGCTGTTACCAAGTCTAACTAACTTTTAACATCAGTACTGCCAGCTCCAGCACCCACCCCCACAGCACCAGAAACACTGTCACCACAAGTTATGTCCTTCTTTCTTCCGTCCTTCTTTCTTCCCTCCTTCCAAGCCCGGGCTTGTCCTCTGTCACCTGTAGCCCACCTCTCTGTCAAGGAACAGCCAGAGAGAGAGAGAGAGAGAGAGAGAGAGAGAGAGATGGAGAGATGGAGAGTGAGAGATAGAGAGAGAGAGAGAGATGGAGGGTGAGAGATAGAGAGAGAGAGAGAGAGAGAGAGAGAGAGAGAGAGAGAGAGAGAGAGAGAGATGGAGGTAGCAGTCAGGGGTGGGGAGTCAATCTAAAGAGCTTTGCCCATAAAAAAAAGAAGAAAAAAATTCTAAATTGTTGACTTTGAAACAATTCAACAACAGACCCACTCATTACAAAATGATGAACAAACATTTAAAGAAATATAAAACAACCTTGGCTGAAATAACTTTTTATTTATTTATTTTTTTCCTTTTATTTTTTTCCTTGTTTTAGTCATTGGACTGAAGCCATGCTGGGGCACTGCCGTGGGGCGTGGTGGTGGTAGTGGTGGTGGTGGTGGGGGTAATTGGTCAAATCGACACCAGTACTTCTTTTTCAAAACCTGGTACTTATTTTATCGATTTCTTCTGTCAAACTGCTAAATTACAGGGGATGTAAACAAACCAACACCAGTTGTCAAATGAGGGTGGGGGTGATGGTGGTATACACAGACACAAATACAGATACACACACAAAGATATATATATATATATATACACACACAACAGGCTTCCATATAATGTCCATCTACTGAATTCACTCACGAGGCAATGATTCACCCAATGGTTATAGTTGAAGACACTAGTGGCTCAAGGTGCCACACAGTGGGATTGAAACCAAAACTGTGTGGTTGCAAAGCGAGCTTCTTAACCACAAAGCCACGCCCGAGCCTAGATGTTTAATAACTTCTTAAGTTTTTTTTCTTTTTAAAACTGACCCCCATCCATCCCTCCCCCATCTCTTTGGACAATAACGTTGCCTCCTTACCATGCCTTACAAGCTGAATACTGGGTCTTTTGGATTCTATTTTCACCTCATTCACATTTCTGCCAGTTAAATCATGTAAAAATGTCTCTGCAAGTCTAGTCGCATAATTAGAGTTGACAGCTAGTAAATATTTAAAAACAGATATTGTTCCACCAGCCCCACTCACCAGCCCCACTCACCAGCCCCAGAACATGAATAAAAATAGTGAGTAAGGTGTGTTAATTGTCTCAAGCAACTCTACACAACCACAGCATAGTAGATTGCAAAACAAAAAAAAAAATTTATAATAATAATAATCCTTTCTATACTAGGCACGAAGGCCTGAAATTTTTGGGGGAGGGGAGTAGTCGATTTTATGGACCCCAGTTCGTAACTGGTACTCACTTTATCAACCCCGGAAGGATGAAAGGCAAAGTCGACCCCGGCGGCATTTGAACTCGGAATGTAAAGTCGGAAGAATTGCCGCTAAGTATTTCTCCCAGCGTGCTAACAATTCTGCCAGCTCGCTGCCTTAATAATAATAATAATAATTCCTTCTATTTATAGTAGTCACAAGGACTGGAATTTGGGGGGAGGAGGATAGTCAATCACCTTGACCTCAGTGCTCAACTGGTACTTATTTTATTGAGCCCAAAAAGATGGAAGGCAAAGTTGACCTCGTGGAATTTGAACTCGTAACATAAGGAGCTGGAAGAAATGATGCTGAGCATTTTATCCAATGCACTAACAATTCTGTCAGCTTCATCATCATCATCATCATTTAATGTCCATGTTCAATGCTGACATGGGTTGGATGGCTTGATAGGATCTGATGGGTCCAAGGATTGCATCATGCTCCAGTGTCTGCTTTGGCATAGTTTCCAAGGCCCTTCCTATCACCAACCACTTTACAGCATATACTGGGAGGGGAGGGGCTTTTTGTGTCACCAGCAATAATAATAATAATAATCCTTTCTATCATAGACACAAGGTCTGAAATTTGGAGGAGGGGACTAGTCGATTTCATCGACTCCAATGAGTAACTGGTACTCACATTATTGACCCCGGTAGGCTGAAAGGCAGTGTCGACCCCGCCGGAATTTGAACTCAGAATGTAGATGGACTAAATGCTGCTAAGCATTTTTCCCAGTGTGCTAACAATTCTGCCAGCTCACCGCCTTAATAATTTCAATAATAATCCTTTCTATACTAGGCATGCAAGCCTGAAATTTTGGGAGAGGGGAGTAGTCGATTTTATCGACCCCAGTTCGTAACTGGTACTCACTTTATCGACCCCAGAAGGATGAAAGGCAAAGTCGACCCCAGCGGCATTTAATAGTAATAATAATAATAATAATAATGATTTCTTTTATTTGCCACCGGGGCGAAGGATGGCCGGAACAATACAAAGACAGACATAAAGCGTGGGGGTTTACATATAATGTAAAGTTTAAAAAAAAAGGGGGGGGGTTAAACACGGTATACAACAAACGATGACAGGAAGTATACATAGCATACAATAGAAGAAAAAAAAGAATGATAGTAATATGGTCCTACTAATACAGGAGGACCTCTAGGGATAATTGAGGAACCCCACTCTCCAAGATTTCCCTGAACAGCAGGAGCAAGTGCCCTCTCCAATTCTTTCTCTCCGACTCACAGGTATACACTTAAAGTGGTACCATCCACTCTTGTCATTTTCGCAACGTTCACGCCTTTCAACCTCGTCCACCATAGAACCTCTTTTGCTACAGCCACCAGGTAAAGGAAAGCTGTCTTACCTGCCCAATTAAAGGAGGGCGTGGGGCAATCATCACAATGGACTCAGCCGATAGACGGATCCATCCCACAGCGACAGCAGCTATTCGACATAACTCCACAAATCAGCAATGCCCGGACACTGAACAAGTACGTGCACAACGGTTTTGTCGCACTGCGCACACCTCGGACAAGCCAGTCTGACAGCACATCCGTGCCTGTAGAGTTTATCTCAAACTAGTAGCCCCACCTCCCCCGTAGCATTGCCAAGCCAAGGTCATCTGGATATTATCCATAATAGTTCCCGACCGGAAAGTTCTCCCGAACAGACTAGCCAGTTCATTTTCATCAACGCCCAGAGTCTCCCCGAGAGCATCGTCGCACTTTCCCGCCATTAATCCTCTATAAATTGCTAAAGCAGAACACCCAACGATCTCATTGCCCGACTGGTAGAAGACTGTGAGCATCTGATGACACTCTAAGTGCCAGGCGCCCAGTCTCGGTCTTTTCTTCACCCAGAACTACAGCTCCATCAAGGAGACGAGCTGCAGAAAGACGTGCCTCACAAACGGAGCCCACGTATGTTCACCGTCCAGGAATCGTTGCAGGTAACGCAGCCTGAGTGCGTGTCTATGCATTAGAAGCCAAGACATGCATAATCCGCAACTCAGAGGGTGCTGGCAGCAGACTGACGGCCTGACCATTGGAATGCGTTCCTTCTACAAGAAATAAAATAAGAGACGTTCCAAATTGGTCATCAGTAACCGGGGCAAGGCACGACGGTCAGGCGATAAGTGATAATGGAGTCGATGTAGGCATTCGCTACCTCTGCCCGCCCTTTCAGGGCAGCTTCCTCTCAGCCCATTTCTGGGTAAGACTGGCCACCCTCTTTGTCACCTCACCACAATTCTTATTCACCTGGAGGCAGGGACCAAATCAGATCCAGAGTAGTTTAACTGGTCCGTCGGTCTAGTGGCCGACGCCACCATCGGACGGCATCGATCTACTTCTCCAGGTGCCTAACCACAAGCCCACCGACTTGTCGGCATTGATTTTATACCCAGCAACTGACGCATATTCTTCTAGAGTGGTGCCGACCGTCTCCAGTTAGGAGGCGTCTGACACCATGACGGTGACATCATCCACGTACACAGACACTGCCTTCCCCTGTCCCAGTTCGAGAGGGATTCCCCTTAACTGTTATAACTTCCGCAACAGTGACTTGAGAACCAGTACGCACAGAAGAGGCGACAGCAGACAGCCCTGACAGACCGAGCGTGCAATGCCAAACGGTTCCAATTGGTGGCCGTTTACTTTGATCACCGAGCAGGAGCCGCTGTGCATTGCAGCAATCCAACCTCTGAAAATGGGCCTGAAACCAACCGCTTTCATGGTGGCTTCCAAGTAGCGATGGTTGACCCTTTTGAACACCTTAGCCAAAATCTTAAATTCTGTGTTTAGCAGTCTTATGAGCTGAAAATTCCCTAGCACATCCCACTTGTCAGCGTCCTTTCTCAGCAGCGTTACCACACCCCGGCTGACAGCACTAGGAATTCTCCGTTCTGCTGCCAGTTACAGTAGACATCTGCCAAGAGGCCACCAAACAATTTTGGCATGAACTCATAGAATTCATAGGGCAGACCATCCAAACCAGGTGATTTGTGACTTATGCAATCGCTCATCACCTCCCGTATTTCAGCGGTCATTATCGACCTTTTGCAAAGTTTCGCGTCTCCTGCTGAGAGCCAAAGTAGGCCGTCCAGGTATGAACTAAAGTCCGCTACTGTCGTCGATCCATCGCCTTCCCCAAACAACCACGTGAAGTGCTGCTGAAAAGCCGCACACATCTGTTCGGAATTGAGTAGCACACGCCCATCCCGATCCGTCAAGGACCTGATCTTGGTTTTGTTGCCACATCGCGTCTCCACCATTTGGGCTCCTTGGACGGCTTTAGTTCCTTCATGTTTGAGTGCATGGGCCCTAGCTCTGACAACGCAGCCTTTGTGTTTCACCTCAAAGAAATGGTCAAGGGCCATTCTCGCCGCTAGCACATCGGTCGCGATTCCTTTACTAATAGCTTCTTCTAGTTTGCTAACTAGTTCTTCCTCTAATCTATTTCTTTCTATTGCTAACTCTTTGATAAACACTACCGATTCTACTCTAATCGCCCTCTTCAGGGTGATCCACCACCTGTTGTTGACGATTGCCCCTGTCAACTGCTGCTTAACTAGCTCGCTAATCCGGTCCCTATAGTCTTTGCATGCCAGAAAGGACGCATTCAACTTCCAGTAACCTGGTTCCTCTCTACGGGTCCTATCTAAATCGACTGTGCAGATCACAAATTTGTGGTCTGTGTAACCGACCAATTTGAATTCTGGACAACCTATGCTATCCCTATCTGCTGACCTAACAAATACTTTATCTGGATGACCTGTTATGGTTGCTCCATGTCCACACTAGCACATCAGGGAAATCCAGTTGATACCTGTCAGACAGTTGAAAGTTTCTGAGCAGGTCTTTAAGGCTTTTGCACCCCCTTCTTCTATGTACAAGATCTACACAGTCCTTCTGTGCATCCAAAATACTATTCCAGTCATCCACTAGTACTAAAGTGTAAGACGTTCCCATGAATATTTTTAGATGCCTGAAGAAATCTGGCCTTCCGACCCCCTGTTGGGGAATATTAGAGGAACAAAAATAAATCTTAAACTATAAACAGGGATAATGTAGAAACATTAGCAATTATTGATATGAAAGCCTTTAGCTGTGGAATTACAGATGATGTAAAAACAGCCTGACATTCTACTATGTAAGCAGAATAATAAATGGGATTCTTCTTACAGATCTATTTCAGAGATAACTGTCTTCTCTTCAGAGAAAATGCAACCTTTATTTTCCAGTTGCACAGGAAATTAATAATTTAAGTTGCTATATATAGCACTAACGTAACAAGAAGTAAAATAAATAGGTTCTCTTGATTTTCAAATATTATGTTATTTTCCTGTTTCTTTAAGAGAAGAGAAAACTTTCACATCATCTGAAATTTCATAGCTAAAGGCTTTCAAATAAATATCTGCAGATGTTTCTACATTTTACATACATCAGGTAATGTATTTTATGTTGTGTTCAATATGAACATATGCTGTTTAAAAATAATTATATAATTATTATAAATAATTAATGATTACTTAACAATAATTATATTACAGAAGATGAGCGGGATCAGATAAGAGATGGAGTGAACACTGGTAGACAACCTTTCAGTGAGAAATCCACATTTCCTAAAAATACTGTGGCGTATAATAGTTTTAAAAATATTGTTAAGCCGAATTATGGCCTACATGAGAACTGGGATTGGTATGACAAATGTTATCAACGTGAACAAAATGGTGGTAAGTTTTGGTAGTTCCCTATTTTCTGCTGAGATCTTTAACCCTTTAGCATTCAGATTATTCTGTTAAATGTAATGCTTATTTATTCACATTATTTTGAATTAGTCATGCATTATCTCATAGCTGTGAGATTACTGTGATGTGACTCTTTACTTTAGGAATGATATTGTAGGGTAGGTGTAAGAGGCTGGATCTGGCTGGTTTGAACAGAAAGGGGGTAGAATATTTAGGCCGGATATGGCCAGTTTGAATACTAGCTGCTCGAGAGACCACCTCATAGGAAGAAGGCACAATTTTCAGATGCTCACCTTTTAGCCATTGTTGCAGGAGTTCCTGAGTTCTGAGAAGTGTGGATCCACCACTTAGCCATGGTTGACCCCAAGTCTGTTCTAGCCCAGGGTAGTAACACCTGTTAGGGACCCTGCTGTGCAGTAACTCGCACGTGAACCACTGGGAGTGAAGAACCCCTTAGTTCTCATTAGAACTTCCTTGTTAGGAGAAGGTAAACTCGTATTAAAATAATCTGAAGTGCAGTTGGTTTCTGGTTGTCTCAGCCTCTGTTGCACCACAGGTTTTGGTTTTATGGGCTGATTCCACTGAAAAGTGGGTTTATTGCTGTGCAACACTTTATCCACTCAAGACAAATACACACACATGAACTTAACGTGCCGGTGACATGTTAAAAACACTCATGTTGATAACAGCCGTGTCGGCAACGCGTTGATGACACCCGTGTCGGCGACGTGTTGATGACACCCGTGTCGGCGACGCGTTGATGACAGCCGTGTCAGTGACGCATTGATAACACCTATGTCGGCAACGCGTTGATGACACATTCAAAACACCCTTGCCTGTAACATGTTAAAGGCACGCGGTACACTCTCTGGAGTGGTTGGTATTAGGAAGAGCATCCAGCCTTAGAAACCAAGCCAAAACAGCCAACTGAAGCCTGGTGCAGCTCCCCGGCTTGCCAGTCTCCAGTCAAACCATCTAACTCATGCCAGCATGGAAAACAGACGCTAAATGATGATGATGATGACTTTGCCTTTCATCCTTTCAGGGTCGATAAAATAAGTACCAAGTCGAGCACTGGGATCGATGTAACCGACTTACACCCTTCCCAGAAAATACTGGCCCTGTGTAAAAATTTGAAACCATTATTATTATTTACCTTTTATCTTGATAAAATAAATACCAGTAATATTTTGGATCAGTTCACTTGACTCATCTACAATGCTTCTCTCTGGTCAGTAAAGTAATGTCAGTGACTTTTCATAGCCAGCCTCAACCACAATGCCGCCAAGACTAGTGAGAGGGAACGAAATATCCTCAAAATGGCAACTTGGACCAAATGTTCACCACAGAGTGGTCCCCACTGAAGGCGACCCAAAGTGCCTGTTGGTGGCACTAAACCTGGCAATAGATTAAGTCTATCACCCAAGTAGGCTACAGCAGGATTTGAACTCAGAATGCAGAGTCTGAACAAAGACCACAAGACATCTGGTCTAAAATATCTGCCAATCCACCGTTCTGGACTAGTGTTGTTTTTTCGTTTTTTTTATTTTTTATATCGACCCCGGATGGACGAAAAACAAAGTTGACTTCGGCAGGATTTGAACTCTTGGTCTCTCTAATGCTTGCTAAATTTGCCGTTATGTTTTCTTTGAAAACGCGTAATCAAACAAGTTCAGTTTGGTGGATTTTAGTGTGAATTTTTAACAGATCAATTGAACCCCCCGAAGACTTAGAATCTTGTCTGAACCAATTCTTTCTTCTGTCTCTAAGATCAGTCTTAAAACAACAATTCTGTTTACACTCGATTATATTTCTATCTCTGTTCTATTCCTTTTCTTCTTTTCCGTTTGTTTTTTAACTATTCAGTACCTGACGTTCTATTCCTTGCCACTAC